>JARHKZ010000070.1:0-199008 GCA_029204075.1 Mycena capillaripes
AAAGAAGAAACAACGCACCATCCTTCCTCTCCCCATACGTTGGGCTCCCTCTCTTCTTTCGTGTAAAACACCTCCCATCAGCTGGATGCGGGAACAACTTATTCGCCGAAAACGTCGGCGTCGGCGCCGGCGCGAGTCCGGGCGCCTGCTACTGTACGTAGAGGAACTACTACGGCGCAGAGTCGAGGGAGAGCGTGGGTGCGAGAGGGGCACATGGTGCGCGAGCGAGTGCGAAGGCAGTGGGAAGAAGGAGTTACTGGGTGAGGAGGGGGCGGAGACTCGAGAGGGAGGAAGGATGGCCCAGGCCAATGGGCGTGGTTTGGCGGTGAAATTTGACGAATGTGCAGCGGATTTTGCGGGCGACGCGTTTTGCTGGGGTTGAGAAACATCAGTATAGGTATAAGGGACGGGATGGTGAAAAGAGAAAAAAAAAGAAAAAAAATGGGAAGAAATGCGATGTGATGCGGATCGAGCGCGAACACGATACGCTACGCAGATAAAATAACTTGCGCACTTTCCGCCGCCAGCCCCTATCCAAATATGGGAATTTGATTGCGGCAGAAACGGCGAAGGTGATGGCGGCAAGGGTCGGCACAGCCAGCTTTGTGCAAGCCCAAGTCGCTACTCGAAGCCTTATTTGATAATTTTAAGGATTATAGGGTAGATATTTGTCGATTAGGACATAATTTGATACAGAATACATAAGGATCCTTGTTCCTTCGCGCCTTTTCCAATATTCTGGCCCCCCTCCCCCCCACCTAACCCTAACCAGCATGGCGGGACAACAAAGCTGATACCCGGAGTTAAGGTGCGCTGCGCTTGCCCTAACTCCTTGAAAGCGCAACGCAGGAGTCGCCAACGGCATTGTTAGATCCTAGGAGCAGTGGGCAGGTGGATTCAGCGGGTACAACGACGGGTGAGTGGGCGGGCATGAGGGAGGAAGAAAAAGGGATGTGGCTGACCATGACACTTCCATTGTTTGACAGGTGCGGAGTTCGGATCTGCCGAAGCTACCGCGATCAAAATTACCGGATTTAGGTTATGATCGGGCGGCGGAATGTCAAGAGTGGATAAAATAAATGCAGCCCATGTCGATCACGCCGAATCGAAATTGAGCGGGCGCAAGAAAAAGGACAAAGAAGAAAAAAGAAATGGTGTTAGGGGAAGAATACACTAGTTGACCGAGGAGAAAATAATCGACACAGGCACGGAAAACGCAAGCCGCGCACACTCGTGGTGGAAGCGCACCGCACGCCGCCTCGACATCGTCATGGTCACAGTATCGCCGAAGACCCAATGCAGGCTAACGCCCAAAACGAACAATGCTCGTAATCGAACTGGCAGCCACGACTCGCTCGTCATCGAAGCCCAAGCGAGGTCAGCCACGAAACCGTGCCCAGCGCGAGTCCAATTCCAAACGAGTCGAGAAAGGCATGTAGGGACGCGAGGCGATGCGGGAGAACGGACATCCCCGCGGAAGGTCGAGGAACCCGAAAGAAAGAAAGAAGTAACAACACGGGACGCGTCATGATGACGACGACGCGTGGTGCCAGCACCCGCGCCAAGAAGAACAAAAATAAAGTGCCGAAGATGCGACCGCCAGCCCGTCCATGCAAGATGCAAAGACGACTTGTGCCCTTCGCGACAAAAGAAGTAAGGAAAGACAAAACTGCGAAGACTCACCACACGGATTACTCTCATCGCACGGTGAACTACTCTGCACGAACTGGTCTCATGCCTATTTGTGGTTATTGCGCGCGCGACGACGCTGGTACCTAGGGGTTAGCGTTCGCTCAGTCGTTTGCCTTCATACGCGGACACGAAGGGAATAAAGCGACACACCTTTCGCCTCCCGGGCCTGCCTCCGCCTACACCCGCTCCGCCCTCTTCCCCAGGGAAAGGCTTTCTCGGGGCGTGCCATTTGTTGAGGTGGCGCTAGAGAAGTTCGGAGCGGGCGATCTGGTCGCCACAATGTCAGAAAATAAAAATAGCCTTATCGGATTCTTTCACATAATAAGGGGATTATCAGGAAAATCCGCCTGATAAGGCATTATATGGCAGTTATATAGCAGTTAGTGGGGCTTATCAGGGCCCTATAATGGCTTATTAGGGCGATTTTCCTGATAATCCCCTTATTACGTGAAAGAATCCGATAAGGCTATTTTTATTTTTCCGACACAGTGTGAGGGTATGTACGCATTGAATTCTTAAGGATGAGAGTCGGTGTCAAGCGTGTGCAAATAACAAACACCGCTCGGCACGGCCCGTGCTCACCGCCAGTCCCACTCTTCAAGCCTTGTCCCGACTGTGGTGGGGGTGGGCGTGCGACACGAAGGTGTGATGGCATTAATTTGGTTACTTTTATTGCGGCATGGGCTAAAGCCTAAAAAATTCCGGCTAGCTTGAAGTATGTACATAGATGCGGGGCCAAGGTGATGGCCTCCACAGAGCACTCACCTGAACATAGCCGAGGCAAAATTGCCAACACCAAATTTGAATCAAACCCGAATTTATTTCCGTTTCCACTTGTATTTTCTTATTACTAACGAGCAGCACTCGTTTGATGCTCATCTCGTTCATTCATCAGGCTCAACTTGATTTTGGACAACAGATCTCTCTGGGCTGCAACGAAAGATTGTTTACCTGCGGCACGGGTACAATAGCAAAATAAGTGCAGCTGCCAGGCGCTGTTGACCTTAAAACATGCCGAATATATCTTCAATGATATTTTTGTTGGCTCCTTCAGTCAGACACTTGGCCAAAGCCCTACAATAGACTCGGATTCATGATGCATTCATTTTAGCCGCACTGAGGCAATTCAACCGCTACCGACATCGCGTGAACTCAACCACTCAGGCTTTAAATCTTGTCTGTCCACCAGGACAATGAATGGATGTCCACTTCCACAGTCAATCTTGATCTTTCAAAGTCACTTTTTTATGGTGGCCACTATTCAATCAACTCCCTTCCGTGGTTTGGTGCAACCAAACCTTTGCAACAAAAAAAAAAAAACCTCTTGACAAAAGGTCTTCGGGTTTTTATTGAAATTCAACAGTACACCCAACTCCTAATGTTCACTCCACTCCAACCCACATACTTCAGATGTAATTCCGATGCATAGATACCATAATGTCATTTCAACCGAAGATTTTATCAAGCACTCCTCTGGTTGAAGTCAGCATTCATATTTGTTTACTTTAAATCCCGCTGCCTGAAGATTTACATTTTAGATGCAGTCACACTTTTGATCTGAGTGAGACTGCGAGCGGAAGCATCCTGCTTGCTGTTCTTCCTTCACCCAAGATACAATTTTGTCATGCAAATATGATAAGATTGAGTCTGTGATCCTTGTCATAAGCTGTAGGAAGCATTATCAACTTGTGAGTCTGACATGTTTGATTAGAAGCTGGTGGCAGCCTCGAAAAATTAAAGACCCAAACTGCGCTACTTCCTCATCAGCATTTGGATGTGGGCTAGGTCGATCTAGCACAGTATTCTGCGTGACAGCTCTCGACAAACAACTCCAAAGAATGGGAGTGTATAGGGAATTTATTTGTAAGGAGATTGTCCTGCTCTTACCTCATTTACTGAACAAGAATACTTGATCGGTGAGGATCCCTACACATCATGATTTTCATTTGATATGTATATATTTTGGGGGAACATAAAATATACAATACAGACGGTTGTCTGCCAAGCCTCGAACCTGTCTCTTCTGATATCTCCACATCGAAATCAATCTCAAGATGCTTGTTCATTGGCTGAGATGAGGTTGTCCAGCTCCTCTGCTTCAACCAGTTTGTCCAGAGAGCGGTATGTCAGTGCTAGATTCTGCATAGCACGCAGGGTTACTGGATGATTATCACCAAGGACCTTTCTATACTTTTGTAAGACTGCAATTTGGAGTTCTTCTGCCTTCTCCACCTGACTCAGATTGAAAATAGTGACTGCCAGACTATGCATGGCATCAAGAGTGTCTGGATGATCTTCCCCCAGAAGCTTCCTCCGCTTCTCCAGTACAATGACTTTGAGCTCTTTTGCCTTCTGGTGTTGACCTGATTTGGAAAATGTAAGTGCCAGATTATACATGGCATCCAGAGTGTGTGGATGATCTTCCCCAGAAGCTTTCTCCGCTTCTCCAGCACAATGACTTCAAGCTCCTCTGCCTTCTGGAGCTGACCCGATTTGGAATATGTGATTGCCAGATTATAGATGGCATTTAGAGTATATGGATGATCTTCCCCCAGAAGTTTTCTACGCTTCTCCAGCACAATGACCTGAAGCCCTTCTGCCTTCTGGAGTTCACCTGATTTGCAAAATGTGTTTGCCAGATTACGCATGGCACTCAGAGTGCTTGGATGATCCTCCCCCAGAAGCTTTCTCTGCTTCTCCAGCACAATGACTTGAAGCTCTTCTGCCTTCTAGAGTTGACCTGATCTGGAAAATGTGGATGCCAGATTATGCATGAAATCAAGAGTTTTTGGATGATCTTCCCCCAGAAGGTTCCTCTTCTTCTCCAGGAAAAAATCTTGAAGCTTTTTTGCTTCCTTTAAGTTCCCCAAGTTGTTATATGCTATGGCCAGATATTGCAAAGCCCAATCAGTATCTGGATGGTCATCACCCAGAAGCTCTCTCTGTTTTTCAAGCACTTTTACAAAGAGTTCTGCTGCTTGTTTGTACTGTTTTGATCTGCAATAAAGTCTTCCATATTCCCTATCAAACTCTGCAGCCACCTGTGCGTTCTTGTTCAACAAAGAGTTGACATGAGAAATCAATTTGAGACTTCTGAGCTCCTGATCGTTGTCTGGAATTTGTGTGTTGGACATGCTAATTACAGCAACCATAATAGAATGATATGGTTCTGGATCATTGATCATATTTCGACACCAGCTGTGAACCAATGGATGAATTGAGAAAGCCCTGCTCTCTGGATCAAAGTTGATCAGAGAATATGCCCTGATCTCATTTGTGACCTCCATGAAGCGGAGAGAGTCCCATTCACCGGTGGATCCTAGGAACTGGGAGAGGAAGTCTAATGGTTTTTGTAGCTCTGCTCTTGATAGCCCCCAGGATGTGAATTCATAGGTGGCAGCTCTGCTGAAAATATCTTCTGAAATTCCATCTCGATGTAGGAAGGAGCACAACTGCAAGAACATAGAGGCTGTGGAACTGAGCTTATCAAAGCTCATTTGCCAGGTTGTATAAACTGTCCAGGCATAGTTAATCATGACTCTGAGCTGGTTTTTCACTTAGCAGTTGGGCCCGATTCTTGGTATATAGATCCAGATAGCTGTCAAGAGCTCCGGATTTCAGGATAAATGCTCCAGCCTGGACAATAGCCAGAGGTAGATAGCCTAGGTCCTGGATATCAAACATCAATTTCAAACTCTTAGAAGGTATTTGTAGTCAACTCACTTTCACAATCTCAGATGCAATTCCTTTGTTGGCTGGTGAAATATTACATCTTGCACTTTGGAGCAAGACTGCAACAGCTTCATCTTCATCCATGTCAGTGACAAATGAGTAGGATCCACCATAGCCAGGAAGTTCCGGGTTTCGGGATGTAATGATGATATTTCCATGATTACAACGAGGCAAAAAACCATTCAGATTGAGTTTGGGATCATCTGCATTGTTGAGGAACAGTAGCCAGTCTTCCTGATTGGCAGCAAGCCACTGCACAGCTTCCTGTGACGAGTTGCCAGCATTTTTCACCGTAGCTATCTTCTTCAGACCTGTCTCAATTGTTTCAGTAGTGCTTGCATCAACAAAAATTTTGTCAATGAAGCTATGAGGATGCCAGTCCATCAGATTTTTTCAAGATGATATCTGTGAGCTCACTGGGATGATTGTTCAATGAACTTCAGTGAAATCTGTGTCTTTCCAGCACCACCTAGTCCATACAGCACATAAATTTGTTGTTTCCCCGAATTTGGAGTGAAGAAGTGGTGCATTTTGTCAAGAATGGTCTGTCTGCCATGGAAGATTCTGGATGGGGGGGGGACAATTGTTAACACTTTGAGTGGCTTGTATTACCGGAAAGTCTAAAAACACGACGTCAGATTAAAGATACCAGCCAAATGATGATGATACCTGCTGAGACAATTGCAGCATGCATCTCGTGGACAAAATTTGTATCAACCACTGCTATAAGCTGCGATGCATGTTGGAAAATAATTTTATCAGCTAAACTTTGGGACCATACCTTGATCCTCGAAACAAATGTCTGAATCTTCTTCTCATATCCACTGATTTGATCTGTAATGCTGCTCGACTTGACAAATTCTTTAAGATGTTCCCGGAAACCTCGAAATTCTCCTTGCAATTCCATTTTCTTGATTGCAACAAGTACAGTCTCCAAGAAGCTGAGTTGAAACGGTTCATTCCTTCGAAATATTGCGAAGCAGTCATTGCACATACCTCTCAAGCTCCTCGCACAGGCCCTTCAGCTTCAGAGCCGCCGTCTTTCCGTGCGACGACACCTGGTTCTCCAAAAATTACCGCAATTTCAGTGATGTTTTCACAGAGATCTTTCAGATCATCACGGTTCTTCTTCACCTTCTGTTGATACAAGTTAGTTGTAGGTTGGTTTGGGTCACCATGAAATGAACCTCAATGGTCTCTAGTAGGAATACGACTATCCCAAAAACACTTTTGACGTAGGGAAAAGGCAGACATTCGGCCACTGCCGTCACTGTCCTGGCAGTCAGAATCGAAGGGGCAAACCAGTCCGAGTTCGGAGCCAGCGATTTGAAGCCCCGTAGAAACCTTTTCCGAGAGGAACTGGAGGCTTCGGTGCTGGGCTGACTGTTGGCGGACATGGTCGAGGTCGGAGAGAAGGCGTGTCAAGGCTGTGGGATAGCCATCGATCGATTGTCTCGGGCAAAGTGAAAGTGACGCCACTGCCGCCCTTTGCTGCAGGGGGCGTCAGTGGGGCGGCAATGCCATCAATCATTTGGTGTATGTTTGCCTGTGCAGCCTTTCCGTGTACTCTAATTGACCTTTTACTGTCATTTCGATGTATATGAACCATAAAAATTGCTGAATTGAGATAAAGTGTGCCGAAATATACCTAGTGGGGGCGTCAGTTGGCGGCAATTGGGGGCGTCAAGGGGCGGCAGGGTGGCGTCAAAGGGCGCCAATGGGGGCGGCACAGGGCGTCACGGGGCGTCAACATGGGCGTTTCAATTGTGCGCGAGGGGCGGCAGTGAAAATGGGGGGCGGCAGTGGGGGCGTCAGTAATTCTGTGACACGGCGTCAGTGTGACATGCCGGCGTCGAATTCCCGTCAAATACTAGCAGCAAGTTTAGTAAACCGTGGCATCTCTTGGGAGTCGGGGCTTGGTATAACATTCTCAGTTTTGCAGACAAGCAGGTCAGAGATAGATTATGAACTAGTGGTTACTTGAATTACACAAAGCTCAAGTACTGTTCAACGGACTGGAATTTTACCCACAACTTATTTCAGATGTTGGAATTGTGCGCACTGCATTCAATTGTTGGTTACGATTTGTATTCGATTTACAGGTATGAAGAGCTGTGCAAGGAGTGTCTATAGATGGATTCCGACATCAAACATAAATTTGAGTCGTGGTTTGAGCATTGCCAAGTAGATGGTTCAAGAGCCAATACTCGGCCATTTTGAGAGCGAAATTAGTCCATGGTACATCCATTGTGTCGGACATAATTATCCACCTTCTCGCGCAGTCACACAGAGCAAATATGAAACATCCCATCACCGAGTATTTTGTTAATACCTCGCTTGAAACACAAATTGATGCTCTGTATCCTTTGGGGCAAGGCTTTATAGACACCCAAGTATCCAATGAAACTGTAACCCCAAAACACACCGAGACTTAAAATCTCTGGGGGCGGCACTTTTGCGTGACGTGACAGAATTGACGCCCCCAAAACCAGTGGGGGCTTCAATCGGGGCGGCAGTGGGGGCGTCACTTGGCGTCACTTGGCGTCACTGGCGTCACTTTCACCAAGCCCGATTGTCTCCGATCCCATCATCACCGAGGCAAGGATGATGTTGAGCGCGTTTTACTGTGTTGAAGGCTATGCTGGATGAAGTTCCGGTGTCATGGCCAGGCTCTGAATAGCCGTCAATGAACCTGGTATCAGAATTTTTCAGCTGGCGTATTTCAAGTAGTCGCAAGGCAGTCCCCGAGACATTGTCCTGATTTGGACTGATTGACGCCGTGAATCCTTGACACTTGTCAAGTTGGCCAATACGTTGTGTTCAATACACGTGTAAATCGCGTGAATTCAGATAATCAGAATTCTTTCTGTGGAATTCTATTTGACTCCCGACGTGACCCCGGGTTTCTCAGATCTCCTCGATGGGCTTGTTGTGGGCTTTCGAGAGTCACTCTGAGACTCTGTGGATTTGCGGCCGGTTTATTTTCACTCCTCAGACTCTTACGGGAATCATGCCATACACCCGGCAAACTTTCTATACCGAGTGTGTGCCAGCTACAAAATTTATAAGCCAGTTCTTGCCAGTTTACGGTCTCACAAGTGATTATCATTCCGAAGGTAAACAAAGACACTAGACACCGTTGAAAAGGGTTCCAGCGAAGGATTCCCCGTGTTGCCGGCAACCTGGCAGCATAACGTTCGCTTACTTTGGCATACGATTTCCTCTTTCGCGGACAAGAGCCGAGTTGTGATTCTGCGGGCGGGCGACTGGTACGCGACTGTGGAATATCAATTGCAAGGGCCAGCGATAGAGGAGGTTTTTTTTTTTTTGTAGAGGACCTACAAATCACAAAAGATAAGCAGTGCGTGAGGGGAATTCCAGGGACGTTCCGCGCTGACACTCAGCTTCGAGGCTCCCTGGTCAGGGTTGTCGAGCGCACAACCATGCCTACTCGTACGAATCGTTCAAGCGGATAATTCTCGAGCGTCAGCCATTGCTTTTGACCTCTTAATATTTCATATGAGTAATAGCAACCAGTACGACGGAATTGACAATATGAATTCAGAGAAGCCAAAAAATAAATGCAGCAATTCGGAGGCCGTCCGAGCTTTGTATATGCTCAGAACTCAGGTGCAGGAGGAGGTATGCGACCGTAACCGTAGATGTCAAGGGGATGTCCACAAGCGGGACATTGCGCCGAGAAGACTGCGCAACATGAAAACTCTCACACCCAACTCACACCACCCGTTGTCCGGTCTTGAGAAGTAGTCTTGAGTAATTAGGTGCGTATTGAATCAAACCCGGAAAAAAACACAGGAAAACTCAGGCATGGAAAGTCCGAGCAGCAGGATGAACATCGAATGCAGTTCAACTTGCTCAGCAACTGCGCACAGACGGTAGATGGAGCATTAAATACAAGAAACTACCTACTTGCTCAATAGTGACCCGGGAATAACCCACCGCCAAGGATCAAGTCTTGTTCAGCGGCATACGAGCCATGGAAAAAGGCCGAGGGCTTGTGGACATGGTCACAAAGGGCGAAAGTTAGTGACGGAGTCTGAAAGGAGGAAATCCGATTAGAATAACGGGCGTTGAGCGATGGAGAATGAGGCGGAGATAAAGGCTCGATGGAAATGCGCGAATATACCGAGCAAGGAGTTTGAATGCGGCCTTGCAGTCCCGAGGAAGGGATGCGACAGGAATGCAGTGTTGGGTAATTTGTGCGAACCACGGCGGCAGGGACGACATAAATGTAGAAGCGAGTCCTCACCGGAACTTAACGCACTGAGGCACCTGCCCAATTTATCGCAAGTCACGTACTCATTGCGAATGCAGGCAACGGCAGCCGTCATCATGACCGATAAGATGAGAGGGGAAGGCGAAAAGAAGGGACGGTCACGAAAGCAAGGTTTGAATTCCACAGAATTCAGCGTGGAGAGGCAGAGAATCCGAGCTACAAGGGGGGCGTACATGGAGCACAGCGAATGGTCCTTTGCGACGGAAAATAGCAATAGAAGAATTGTCACGTAATGTCAATCATGCGGAAGGAGAGACGCACAAGGACGAAGCACAGGCATTTATCTTGCCTTCCTTGAGGCTTGAGCTACATGAAGCGAATATAGTTCCAAATATAGGAGACGAGGGGGTGTATGCGGGTGCAGATTTTCTTTTCTCTTGAAAACAAGGATAACAAGCAGAAGATGACCAGTTGCACGCGCGTGTCAGTTTTGAACTTTGCGGTGCCCGTGTTGAAATCGATCAGTCGACTGAGGTTTCCAGGTGGGAAGGATGTATCCACCGAGCTACACTCAAAAATGATCCTCCAGCGGGACACAGTGGGATAATGGATCGACATTCCGCAGGAAAACCGAACGAAGGAGAGGAAAACTTGGGCCTTGCACGCTGTTAGAGCGACGAGGTCAGAAAACTTCGACTAGGATTGTGGGCGGTTGGTTCAACGCAGCGACGTACGAGTTCATTCGTGTTCAAGAAGTGCCGTCTGAGATTGGTCTAAGAGAGGCTCACGGTGCTCAGGAGTCCGGAGTCAAGCGGTGTACGCAGTCGGTCAGTTCGAATTCGGGGGGAAGCAGGACAACAGCGGTTAAACAGAGAAATGGCCCGGCAACAAGGAAAACTTGGTAGATAGTGGCAAGTGCTGAAGGCGGAGTTGTGTGGTCGTGCTAGCGATCAGCCGCGATGACGTCTGTACACTGCCACACTGCCTTCTTTTGACGAGCTCGACCACGTCCAAATCTTACCGGTAATACTTCAGCGTGAAGTCCCAGATATACTTTTACTCTTACGTTCTGGCGCGAATGGGTACCCGATGTACTCCTGACGACCGATGAAGCCATACCTCAGCTCCGAGACGCGCGCCAGGTGACGCCATCTTGTCATCCCAGTGGTGGCCCGTGCAACCACCGTCCTGAGACTCGGCAGTATCAAGTGGTTCCATGCAGTCGACATATACGCTCGGCTGACGTCGAGCTCGGCATATTGTCTCGCCTCCCCCGCACGCGATCGCGCTCTCGTTTTACCCAGGGACACGTACTCCAGCCTCTCCGGCTCAGCGTGAATCTTACATCCAACGACCAAGTTCCTCCGCCAGCGCCTTGCGCCGTTCAAACAAATACACGCCCCTCCTCCTCCCTTCCCTCATCGTCTTTTCCGCCCAGTAGACGACCCTCTTCCTCCCCCTTGCCCTCGCCTTGCCCAACATCCCAGAGCATGCGGTGAACGCCGCGCAACGTGGTGAACCCGTCGCGCTCGCTCTCGTGGCCCTGCGCATGCTCGCTGTCCCCACCATCGCCGCCCTCCTCGCGCTCTTCGTTCTCCTCTCCGCTTCCGCCACCCTCAGGCGCATCGAGGCCAGCCTCCCCCCAGCTGACATGCAGCCTATCATCGCCTTCGACTCCTCGCTCCCCAGCCTCTCCAGCCGCGTACTCTTCACCGCTCGGCGCTCCTTCGACCGCCCGCGCGCCGCGTGCTCAAAGTCTACGTCAAGATGCTGGCGCGCAAATCGTCCTCACGGTGAGAGCGGCTTGTGGTTTTTATACGAGTGCGCGTGCGCAGCTTGAGCTTATGACGATCCAGGTGCGATAAGCGGCTACTTACTACTTACCTACACCCGCTCGTAACCAAATCGTAACTCAAGGGATTCTAGATCGTCTCCCCGCACTTCGTGCGCAGTGGACCTCAGGCTTTCGAGCTCTTGTATTTATTTGCGGACATTCGGTACTGTGGTCAGATAGCAGTGTAGTTTGGTAGTGTACCTAGACCATAGTTGTAGTCATATTTAATACAGTGCGCCGCGCAAATAAATATTCGTGCTATGTAGTACAAAAGAACCGTCGTATCGAATATGTGGTGCTGAGGATGGAAACGCACGCGGCGGCGATGGAAGGAAAATCGCAGCGTGTGCTGCCCGTCATATTCGCGGTGCGCAGCAGGTCGAGGTTTGGAGCGGAGGCGACAAAAAACACTCATTGCACTTGCTGCGCGCTCCGGCGATATGGCGCGGGTGATGCGGATTGGCTGCCGCAGGCGTGGGGGTGGTGCGGAGGATGCGCTCGGGGCAGAGAGTGCTTATTGGAGACGCACTTGGCGCGAAGAGGCGATAAAAGCGGCGCTGGGGAACATCATCGGGTGCGCTGAAGTGGTGCTGGGGAGTACGGCAGCGCAGGCGTCGGGCGGCGAGGCAGTACACTGCTGAAGAGTCACGGTATGCGGGAAGGCGGCGATGTGACGTGGGCGGCGAGAAACGCCAGCGCTGCGTGCTGCGCGGGGAGCTGGTGGTGCGCGGAGGGGCTAGGGTGCGCGCCAGGACGGTCTCAAGCGTATGGACGTCGTACAGCGTCGCGCACGCTGTAGCGCGCATGTAGCGGCTTCCGAGTCGTGCGACTCGTGGCACGGATCGCGCGCGCTGCCATCATACTGATACTTCCTCCCCCGGCGGCGGCGACATTCTCCTTCGTCAGCGTAGCGCCCAGTATCCCCCCCCCCCCCCCCCCCCCATCGCCGGCGCCGCGCTACTCGCACTGGGCGTCTGCAGCCCGAGCGCATCCGCGCCCGAAGGGCCCGTGAGCGGCGTGCGCATATACGCCTTCCAGAACTCTCTCAGCTCGCGCGTCTCCGCCTCGCGTGAGCCGGGCGTCATTGCACTTCCACCACCACCCACGCCGCTTAGAGACGCAGACATGTGCCCGGACGACGCGGACGACGACGCCGCCGAATGCGAGCCACGCCTGGAACGTGAGCGCAGCGGGCGGGACGAGCTGCATGCTTCCCTTCTCACTCCCTTTCATCCCTCCGGTGTGCGCGTCGTGCAACGGCCCCGCTTCGGGCGCAAGCCGATCCTCCCCTCGCCGCAGTGGAGAGGAACGGCATCTCATCGCTCGCGAGCCCAGCCAGGACGTGGGGGGTCGTCGAGGTTCATGAGCCCAAAGGCGGACGAGAACTCGGGCTGTCGAAGGTCTTGCGGGGGAATGGGAGCGGAGGTCGCCGGCGGGGTAGTGCAGGTGCGTCTGGAGGTCGGAGAGATGGGGGTGCGGGTGGAGGTCGAGGTGATGTCGGACGTCGTGGCCGTTGGGGTAGGTAGGACCGTAGTCCTGCGAAGATGTGTCAGTATCAGTACGCGCGATTGATCAATGGGGAGAAAGGCAAGGATAAGGGAAACGAAGGGAAAGAACAGATACGAAGCGCTTTCCCGCTGTCCCGCTCGTGAGAATCAAAAAAAGGCAAGTCGCTACTCGTGCGCACCACTTGCGCCGAAAAATCAAAAAAGAAACTCCACTCACCCACAAACCCCGACACTACTCGCTGGCCGACTCCGCCCGCTCACACTCCCTCCTACACTATGCTCAGAGTTGGCGGACTCGTAATATTCGTAGTACATAGGCGGGTAGTCGTAGAAGAACAATCCTGTGGAGGCAAAATTTATCAGCATTTTGCGAACGGGAGGGATAGAATGGAGGGAAAGGAGGGAGGAGGATGGAGGGTGGAATGAGACGAAAAGAGGGAGAACAAGAGGGCGGAGGAACGGATAAGAAAAGCAACGCACCATCCCTGAAAACTCCCATCAGCCGGATGCGCGAAGCGCTCGTTCGCCGAAACGTCGGTCAAGGCGCGTAGCCCGCGCGTGCGCCAGACGCCTGCTGCTGTGCACAGACGAACTGCGTCGCCAGGGAGAGGGTGAGGGTGGGTGCGAGAGGGACGCGCGAAGGCCGGGGCGCGAAGAAGATGGGAGGGAAGGGTGGGATGAAGCCAAGGAAGAAGATGAGGAGGGGAGGGAAGAGGCGGAGAGGGAGGAAGGGTGGTGCCCCGGGCCTACGGGCGCGGTTTGGCGGTGAAACTTGACGAATGTGCAGCGTGTTTTATGGGCTACTCATTTCGCTGTGACAACAATCAGTATATAGGTATGTAGGATGGAGGGACGCGATGGTGCAAGAGGAAGGAATAAACCGAGCGCGCGACGATACGCGGCGCAGCACATGTCGATCGACAGCATCAGCTGAGATGCAGGAAAGCGCGCGCGCCATCGCAAGTGAAACAAGAAAAGAAAAAGAAAAAAGCCAAAAGGAATGGCGTCCGCATCAGATATCTAATGAATTCGAATAGACCCCAAGAGGAGTCGACCGAGGAGAAAAATAATTGACACAGGCACGCCGCGCAGTCATGACATCCATGCTACGTCGTGGCAGAAGACCTCGCAATCGTCATCATCACAGTGTCGCCCAACGCCCCAAACAAAAACAAAAACAAAAAGCGCGACATCGAACCGCGAGTCGCTGTGCTCGTCATCGAAGCCCAAGCGAGGTCAGCCACGAAGCCGTGCCCAGCGCGAGTCCAGTTCCAGACGAGCCCAGGAAGGGATGCAGTGACGGGAGACGCGGGAGAACGAACAACCCAGCGGGAGGTTGAGGATCCCGAAAAGAAAGAAGTAACAACACGGGACGCGTCATGATGACGACGCGCGGCGCCCGTACCAGCGCCAAGAAGGACAAAAATAAAGCGCCGATGATGCGACCCCCAGCCCGTCCATGCAAGACGCAATGACGACTCGTGCGCCTTCTCGACAAAAGAATAAAAGATAGACAAAACCGCCAAGACTCACCACACGGATTACTCCCATCGCACGGTGAACTACTCTGCACGCATCGGTCGCATGTCTGTTTGGGGTGATCGCACGCACAACGGTGCTGGTACCTAGCGGGTGGGTTAGCGTTCGTTCAGTCGTTTGCCTTCATACGCGGACATGAAGGGAACTTTTGAAAAGAGACACACCTTCCGCCTCCCGGGCCCGCTTCTGCCTACACCCGCTCCCCAGCTTCCCCAGGGAAAGGCTTTCTCGGGGGCGTGCCATTTGTTGCCGTGGTGCTAGAGGAGTTCGGAGCGGGCGAACTGGTCGCCGCAGTGGAAGGGTATGTACGTGTTGGATTGTTGAGGATGAGAGACGGTGCCAAATGTGTGCAAATTACAAACACCGCTCGGCATGGCCCGTGCTCTCTCCCACTTCCACTCTCCAAGCCCTGTCTCGACTGGTGGCGGGCGTGGGCCCACGACACGAAGTGATTGTATTAATTTGTTAACCCGTGTCGCATTATAATTAATTTTATTGCGGCATGGACTAATTAAAATTAAAATTCCGGCTAAGTACATATGCGAGGTCAAGTTGTGGCCTTCACAGAGCACTCACCTGAAGTTACCCGAGGCAAAATTGCCAACATCAAACCTGACTGAACTCCAAATTTATTTCCCTTCTGTATTTCCTCATCAATAATGAACAGTATTAATTTGATGCTCGTTCATTCAGCAGGCTCAGCTTGATTCTGAATGAAAGATCTCTCTGGGTTGTGACCAGACTAGTTTCCTACCTGCGGCACAGGTAAAGTAGTGAAAGTAAAATAAAATGATTGATATTTCGGTGCAATTGGGCGTAGATGGTGACTGCCAAATATGTATTCAATGACATTTTTGTTGACTCAGAATCCCTCAATCAGACACTTGGCCAGAGTCCTACAATGGACTCAGAGTCAGGATGCATTCACTTTGGCTGCACTGACGGAATTCAACCTCCACCGACACTGTACCCATTCAAACACTCAAAGCCTGTCTATCCACCAGGACGATGAATTGATGTCCGTTGCCGTAGTCACTCTCCATTGTTGAAATTTGCTTTTTTTGGTGGCCACCATTCAATGAACTCCCTTCTGCGGCTTAGTAGACAAAAAGAATTGGAACATAAATCGACAATCGTCCTGATGAAAGGTGTTCAGTTTTTTTTTTTTTTTTTTTTTTTGAACTTCAACTGTACTTCCAACTCCACTCCACTCCGACCCACATACTTCTGGCGAAATTCCAATGCATCGAGGCCATTATGCGGGATCAACCGAAGATATTATCGAGTGCTTCTCCTTTCGGAGTCAGAATTCATATTCATTTACTTTAAATACTTCAGCTGCTTGAGGATTAAAATTTTAGTTGCAGTCGAATTTTTGATCCGAGTGAGGCTGCAAGTTGGAGCTTCCCGCTTGCTGTTCCTCTGTCCGAGACACAATTCTCCACGGCAAATATGATAAGATTTGGTGATCCTTGTCATCGCTGCAGGAAGCATTGTCAAATTGCAAGTACAACATCTTTGATCAGAAGCCGTTGGTGGCCTCGGAAAATTAAAGGCCTAGACTGGGGTACTTCCTGATCAGCATTTGGATGCAGGCTAGGTCAACCTAGCAGAATATTCTGCAGGACAACTCTCAAACGACTCAAAAGAATGGGAGTCCATAATGAACTTAGTGAAGGGGAATGTCCTCATTTATTAAACTACAGTACTTGACCGGTGAGGATCCTTACACATCGTGATTTCCATTTGATAAATATATATTTTGGGGAACATGAAATGTACAATACAGACAGTTTTCGGCCAAGCCTCCAGATGTCTCCTCATCAAACCCCTCTCTTCTGATATCTCCACCTCAAAATCAATCTCAAGCTGCTTCTTCATTGGCTGAGATAAGGTCCTCCAGCTCCTCTGCTTCAACCAGTTTGTCCAGAGAGCGGTATGTCAGTGCTAGATTCTGCATAGTACGCAAGCTGTCTGGATGATTATCACCAAGGGCCTTTCTATACTTTTCTAGCACTTCAACTTGAAGCTCCTCAGCATTTAGAAATTGGCCCAGGCAGTAGTATGTCCATCCAAGGCCATCCATAGCCCTCAGAGTGTCTGGGTGATCTTCCCTCAGAAGCTTTCTCCGCTTCTCCAGCACAATGACTTGAAGCTCTTCTGCCTTCTGGAGTTGACCTGATTTGGAAAATGTGTCAGCCCGATTATACATGGCATGTAGAGTCTTTGGATGATCTTCCCCCAGAAGCTTTCTCTGCTTCTCCAGCACAATGATTTGAAGCTCTTCTGCCTTCTGGAGTTGACCGGAGGTGGAAAATGTGGCTGCCAGATTATGCATGGCATCTAGAGTCTTTGGATGATCTTCCCCCAGAAGCTTTCTCTGCTTCTCCAGCACAATGATTTGAAGCTCTTCTGCCTTCTGGAGTTGACTGGAGGTGGAAAATGTGGCTGCCAGATTATGCATGGCATCTAGAGTCTTTGGATGATCTTTCCCCAGAACCTTTCTCTGCTTCTCCAGCACAATGATTTGAAGCTCTTCTGCCTTCTGGAGTTGACTGGAGGTGGAAAATGTGGCTGCCAGATTATGCATGGCATCTAGAGTCTTTGGATGATCTTCCCCCAGAAGCTTTCTCCGCTTCTCCAGCACAATGACTTGGAGCTCTTCTGCCGTCTGGAGTTGACCTGATTTGGAAAATGTGTCTGCCAGATTATGCATGGCACTCAGAGTGTCTGGATGATCTTGCCCCAGAACCTTTCTCCGCTTATCCAGTACAATTACTTCAAGCTCTTCTGCCTTCTGGAGTTGACCTGATCTGGAAAATGTGATTGCCAGATTATGCATGGCACTCAGAGTGTCTGGATGATCTTCCCCCAGAAGCTTTCTCCGCTTCTCCAGCACAATGACTTGAAGCTCTTCTGCCTTCTGGAGTTGACCTGAATCAGAAAATGTGAATGCCAGATTATGCATAGCATCCAGAGTGTCTGGATGATCTTCCCCCAGAAGCTTTCTACACTTCTCCAGCACAATGACTTGAAGCTCTTCTGCCTTCTGGAGTTGACCTGATTTAGCAAATGTGGCTGCCAGATTATGCATGGCACTCAGAGTGTGTGGATGATCTTCCCCCAGAAGTTTCCTCTTCTTCTCCAGGAAAAGATCTTGAAGCTTTTCGGCTTCCTCCAAGTTCCCCAAATTGTTATATGTTATGGCCAGATATTGCAAAGCCCAATCAGTATCTGAATGGTCATCACCCAGAAGCTCTCTCTGTTTTTTAAGCACTTTTACAAAGAGTTCTGCTGCTTGTTTGTACCGTTGTGAATTGTAATAAAGTCTTCCATATTCCCTATCAAACTCTGCAGCCACCTGTGGGTTCTCATTCATCAAAGAGTCGACATGAGAAATCAATTTGAGACTTCTGAGCTCCTGATCATTGTCTGGAATTTGTGTGCTGGACATGCCAATTACAGCAAGCATAATAGAATGATATGGTTCTGGATCATTGACCATATTTCGACACCAGCTGTGAACCAATGGATGAATTGAGAAAGCCCCGCTCTCTGGATCAAAGTTGATCAGAGAATATGCCCTGATCTCATTTGTGACTTCCAGGAAGCGGAGAGAGTCCCATTCATCAGTGGATCCTAGGAACTGGGACAGGAAGTCTAATGGTTTTTGTAACTCTTCTCTTGATGGCCCCCAGGATGGGAATTCATAGGTGGCAGCTCTACTGAAAATATCTTCTGAAATTCCATCTCGATGGAGGAAGGAGCACAACTGCAAGAAGATAGCGGCTGGAGGACTGAGCTTGTCAAAGCTCATTTGCCAGGTCGTATAAACTGTCCAGGCATAGTTATCATGACTCTGAACTGGTTTTTCACTTAGCAGTTGGGTCCAATTCTTGGTATATAGATCAAGATAGCTGTTGAGAGCTCCAGATTTCAAGATAAATGCTCCAGCCTGGACAATAGCTAGAGGTAGATAGCCCAGGACCTGCATGTGGAATATAAATTTCAAATTCTTAAAAGGTATTTGTAATGAACTCACTTTTACAATCTCAGCTGCAACTCTTTCATTGGTTGGTGAAACATCAAACCTGGCACTTTGGAGCAACACTGCAATAGCTTCTTTTTCATCCATGCCAGTGACAAATGAGTAGGATCCACCATAGCCACGAAGTTCTGGGTTTCTGGATGTAATGATGATATTTCCATGACTACAACAGGGCAAAAATCCATTCAGATTGAGTTTTGGATCATCTGCATTGTCAAAAAACAGCAGCCACTCTTCATGTTGGGTAGCAAGCCACTGCAAAGCTTCCTGTGAAGAGTTCCCAGCATTTTTCACTGTAGCTATCTTCTTCAGGCCTGTCTCAATTGTTTCGGTAGTGCTTGCATCAAGGAAGAATTTATCAGTGAAGCTATGATGGTGATTAGACTCAAGCAGAATATTTGAGGGTGATTATTTAGCTTACTGGGATGATTCTTGAATGAACTTCAGCGCAATCTGTGTCTTTCCGGCACCACCTAGTCCATGCAGCACATAAATTTGTTGTTCCCCCAAGTCCGGAGTAAAAAACTGGTGCATTTTATCTAGGATTGCCTGGCGGCCATGGAAGATTCTAGATGGGGGAGGACAGTTTTGTCTATAATCATTCGTGTTCAGCAGGGGAAGGTCTGGAAATAGGAAGTGAGAAGGGATCCAAAGAGTAAAAGAACATTTTACTCGAAGACACCACAGCTGCATGAATCTGATCTACTTTAAAACTTGTATTGACAACTGCCATAAGCTGTCGTGCATGTTCAATGTGGTCTCATCTACTTTCAAACTGGGTGATCACACCTTGATTCTCGAAATAAATCCCTGCATTCTCTTTCCATATCCAGCAATTTCATCTGTAATCGTGGATGACGTGACAAACTCCTTGAGGTGGCCACGGAAGCCACGGGATTCACTCTGCAACTTTGTGACTGCAACAAGCACAGTTTTTAGAAAGCTAATTGGAAAGGAGTCTCGATGTTTTGGAAAAGAAATGTCAGGCAATCATAGCACATACCTCTCAAGCTCCTCACACAGGCCCTTCAGCTTCACGGCAGCTGTATTACCGTGCAACAATAACTGGTCCTCCAAGATCACCGTAATTTCAGTGATATTTTCACACAGCTCTTTCAGATCATCGCGGTTCCTCTTCACCTTCTGTTGATACAAGGATACAAGTTAGGCATAGTTTGGTTTGGAAAACCATGAACTGAACCTCAACGCCCTCCAGAACGACTAAGGCTACCCCAAAAACACCTTTCACGTAGGGAAAAGGCAGACATTCGGCCGCTGCTGTCACTGTCTTGGCAGTCAGGATCGAAGGGGCAAGCCAGTCAGAGTTCGGAGCTAGAGATTTGAAGCCCCGTAGAAATCTTTTCCGAGTGGAAGTCGATGCTCCGACGGTGGGCGGACTGTTGGCGGACATGATGGAGGTCGGAGAGAAGACGTGTCAAGGCTGTGGAATAGCCATCGATCGATTGTATCCGATCCCATGATCACCGAGGGAAGGATGATGTTGAGCGCGTTTTGCTGTGTTGAAGGCTATGCTGGATGGAGTTCCGGTGTCATGGCCAGGCCATCAATGAACCTGGGCATGCCAGAATCTTTTTAGCAGGAATATTTTAGCCGCAAAGCGGCCACGGAGACATTGTCTTGATTTGAACTCTGATTGACGCCGTGAGTCCTTGACACTTGTCAAGTTGGTAGCCAACACGTTGTGTTCAAGACATGTGTAAATCGCGTGAACTCAGAATTCTTTCTGAGGAATTCTGTTCGACTCCCGATGTGATACCCAGGGTTTTTCAGATCTCTTCGATGGGCTTGTTTTGGACTTTCGAGAGTCACTCTGAGACTGTAAGTTCGCGGACGTTTTATTTCCACTCCTCAGACTCTTACGGGAATCATGCCCTACACATGGCAAAGCTTCTATGCCAAGTGTCTACCAGACACAAAACTGATATGCCAGTTTTTACCAGTTTACGGTCGCACCAGCGTCCATTATGATTCCGAGCGTAATGGAGAAATTAGACACCGTTGAAAAAGGCCCCCGTATGTTGAAGGATTATCCGCGATTATCCTCGTTGCCGGTGTTCTGGCCGCATAATCTTTGGGGTACGATTTCCGTCTTCCCGGATGAGTGCAGAGTTGTGATTCTCCGGGGTGCGGAACTGGCACGCATCTGGGGAATATCAACGACTGTCGATAGAGGAGGAAGTTTTTTTTTTGTAGACTACCAACGAATCACAACAGTCTAAGATAGGTAGTGCGTGGGAGACGTTCAGAGTTCGCTGTACGCGCTGACACTCAACTTTGAACCTTCATCGTCAGCCTGGGTGAGCGAACGGCCGTGCCTACTCATGCGAATCGATCAAGCGAAAATGTCTGGAGCGTCAAGCATTGTTTTGGACCTTCCATTACTTTATATGAATAATGACCAGATTGACAGTTCATACGTAGAAGCAAAAGAATAAGAAGTGCAGCAAATTGGAGGCAGAATGTTTGGATGTAAGTCTGGAGGAAATTAAGCACAAGCGGAGGCATGCGACAGGCACTGTAGATGTGAAGAGGGGTGTGGACGAGAATGCACATTAGACCGAGGAGAAGAATGCGTACACAAAGAAGCCACCGTCCGAGAGGAGAAGACAGAAAATCCGAAAGCACTCACACCACCCGTTGTCTGGTCTGGAGTATTCTCGGTGCACATTGAATCTCAGCCGGAACAAAATAGAGTAAAACTCGGGAATAGAAAGGACGAGCAGCAGGAGCATGCAAAAAACTACTCGCTCCACAGTGACCCGTCAATAACCCACCGCCAAGGATCAAGTCTGTTTCGGTGACATCCAAGCCATGGAAAAATGCCGAAGGCCCGTGGAAATGGTGATGAAGTCTGGAAGGAAGAAATCCGGCTAGAACAACGGCAGTTGAGCGAAGGAGAATGAGGCCGGAATAAAGGCAGGAAGTGATTGAACCTATCAACCAAAGCATTTGAATGTGGCCTTGCAACCGGGAATGCAATGGGGGGTAATCCGCGCCAACCACCGGCGCGGTAGAGAAATATGGGCGACATAAGCGTAGACGTGGGTCTTGATGCACTGAGGAGGGACCTGCCCGGTTCATTGGAATTCGCGTATTCCTTGCCAACGCAGGCAAAGGTAAGTTGGCAGAAAGCGCCATGGCCGATAAAATGAGAGATAACGCTGAAAAGAGGAAACGGTTAGAAACGAGGTTTGAACTCCACGGAAATCAGCATGAAGAGGCATAGAATCCGAGGTACGATGAAAGCGTGCATAGAGCGCGGGAAAAGAGTCCGGGTTTGCGAATGCAAAGCGCAATGAAGAATTGTATGCGGTGCCAATTATGTAGGAGGGACACAAGGACGAGGCGCAAGGATTCAGCTTTCTGTGCTTGAGGCTTAAGCTATGTACATGAATTGAATTTAGTTTAAAATATAGGGGCGTAGCTCGCAGATCGTCTTTTATTGAAGAAATACGGATAACGAGCAGAAGATGACTATTATCCGCGCGTCCGTTTTGAATTCTGCGGTGCCGGGTTTGAAATCGGTGGGTAAATCAAATGCCAGGTTGGACGGATGCTTATCTGGGGCCAGCCGAGCGACACCAAGAAAAGTGATCCACAAGTGGGCACTGGGATCGACATTACGAAGGAGAACCGAGCGAAGGGCAGGCCGCAGAACAATCTGGGCCTTGCACACACTGGTAGAGCGGCGAGGTTTAGAAGAATTTCGAACAGAACTTCAGGGGTTGGTTCAAAACAGCGAGGTACAAGCTCAATCGTGTTAAAGTGTCCGTCTAAGGAAGATAACTGTACTGGCGGTGGACCGAGCCCAATCAGGTCAGAATCTCAGAAGCCAAGCCAAGTGCGCAGTCGGCCCAGTCGGGTTCCGAGGGAAATCAAAGAGCGAGCTGTTAGACAGAGAAAAGAGCGTAGACGGCGGGCAGCGGGGACTGAAGGGATAACTTGGTAGATGGTGCGGAAAGCGGAGTTGTGTGCAAGTTGTGTGATCGTATTAGCGATCAGCCACGATGACTTCCCTGCACTGCCACACTGCCTTCCTTCTACCGTCTACGAGCTCGACCAGCCAACTCTCACCATGTCCTCCGGTTGACTCACATTTGAACCCATAGCTTTCAAATACGCCCGAATCTTGCGCTGCCTGTTCAGCGGAGTCCCAGATTTCCTCGTACGCTCTGGCTTGAATGGGCATAACCTTCGGACGTACTTACTCCTGACGACCGATGACGCTATGCCTCAGCTCCAAGATGCGCGCCAGGGGACACCATCTTGGCATCCCAGTGGCCGCCCGTGCAACCGCCGTCCTGAGACTCGCCAGTACCAAGTGGTGCCATGCTGTCGACATATACGCTCGGCTGCCATCGACTCGGAGCTCGGTATATTTTCTCGCCCCCGCGCGCAATCGCGCTCTCTGGTTTCACCCCGGGACACGTACCACCATGATCGCCCACCCAACCATCTATGATCTAGTCTCTTCGCCAGCGCCTGGTGCCGTTCGAGCAATGCACATCCCTCTCCCTCCCCTCCCTCGTCGTCTTCGCGCCCAGCAGGCCACGTTTGTGGGCTTCCTCCTCGACGCGCCGAGCATCCTGGAGCGCGTAGTGAACGTCACGTAGTGCGATGATCCGATGGCGCTCGCGCTCATGGCTCTGCGCATCCTCGGCCCTTCTCGCGTTTCTCGTCCTCCTCCCCGCGTCCGCCACCCTCACGCGTATCGAGGCTGCGCCCCTCCCCGCCGACATGCAGCCCATCGTCCCGTTCGAGCCCGGCCTCTCCAGCCGCGTGCTCTTCGCCGCCGTTTGGCGCTTCTTCGACCGCCCCGCACGCCCTCGCGTCCTCAACGTCTACGCCAAGATGGTCAGCGCCTAATCTGTCGTCGCACTGGGCATGACGGTTATGGCCGCGGAGGTCGCTGTCATTGTCAGTGAGCACCTTTTTTTTATACCAGTGCACACGCCCAGCTTGAGCTTATTGCGATTGAGAGGCAGAGGGCGTCATAAGCGGCTAGGCTCTGTCATGTACGACACCTCACCCGCTCGTAACGACCTTCGAGCCCTTGTATTTTTCGCAGGCCAGCCATATAGTAGTGTAGTTTGGTAATGTACCTAGACCATAGTTGTAGTCATATGTAATACACAGAACAGCGCGCCTGCGTAAATAAATATTCTTGCTAGTACAAAAGAACCGTCATATACAGCAGTGTAGCGTGGGACTGAGGATGGAAACGCACGCGGCGGCGATGGAAGGACAACCGCTGCCCGTCATATTCGCGGTGCGCTGCAGGCCGAAGTGTGGAGCGGAGGGCGGCGTGGGCGACAAAACACACTCACTGCACTTGGTGTGCGCTCCGGCGATACGGCGTGGGCGATGCGGAGTGGCTGCCGCAGGCGTGGCGGTGGTATGGAGGATGTGCCCGGCGCGGAGAGTGGTACTTGCTGGAGGCGCACGAGGAGACGATAAAAGAGCGCCGCCGATGGGAAACATCATCGCGTGCGCTGCGCTGCGTACGCAGGAGGTGGTGAAGGTGGTGCTGGGGAGCACGGCAGGCGCAGGCGTCGGGCGGCGACGGCAGTACACTGCTGAAAAGTCATGGTGTGCGGAAAGGCGGCGATGTGACGTGGGCGCCGAGGAACGCCAGCGCTGCGTGCTGCGCGGACAGCTGGTGGTGCGCGGAGGGCTAGGTGTGCAGCAGGACGGTCTCAAGCGTATGGACATCGTACAGCGTCGCGCACGCTGTAGCGCGCATGTAGCGGCTTCCGAGTCGTGGCGCGGATCGCGCGCGCTGCCATCATGCTGATACCTCCTCCCCCGGCGGCGGCGACACTCTGCCTCGTCGGCGTAGCGTAGCATCCAGCATCCCTTCATCGCCGTGCTACTCGCACTGGGCGTATGCAACCCGAGCGGATCTATCCGACGGGCCCTGAGCTGCGTGCACATATACGCCTTCCAGAACTCTCAGCTCGCGCGTCTCTGCCTCGCGCAAGCCGGGCGTCTTCGCGCTTCCACCCCCTCCACCACCCATCCCGCCGCTCAGAGGCGCTGCAGACATCTGTGCCCGGACGACGCGAACACGGACGACGCCGAATGCGAGTGCGCTGACCCCGGGAGGCGAGTACGCCTGAAACGCGAGCGCCGCGGGCGGGACGAGCTGGGTGCATGCTTCCCCTCCCTCCTCATCCGGCTTTCATCCCTTCGTGCGACATCCCCTCTAGCACCGCGGTGCAGAAGAACGGCAAGCCATCGCCCGCGAGCCCCGCAAGGACGTTGGGGTCGTCGAAGCTCATGAGCCGAAGGCGGAGAAGAACTGGGTGGACAGAGGTCTTGCGGCCGCGGGGTGGTGCAAGTACGGTAGAGGGCGGAGGGATGGGGGTGGGGACGCAGATCGCGGTGGTGCAAGTCGGGGTCGTGGTGGAGGTCGTGCCTGTTCATGTAAGGAGGGCCGTAGTCCTGCGAAGATGATATGCGTGCGTCAGTATATGTGATTAATGAGGAACGAGGAGACAACGAGAATCGAAAGGGAAGGCGCAGCGCCCACGCTCGCGAAGGCGGCGGGCGTAACGGGAGCGGGAGCTGTATCTGCGGCGAGGAGCCCACATGCCCGTGTCTGCCTGGAGATGCTGCTGGGGGGTCTGCTGCTGCACAGGCGGCGCTGGCGCCGGCGCGACGTAGAACGACGAAAACACGCTGCCTATGCCCGTGCCCAAGGCCATCTCCCCCTCCGCATCGCGATCCTCGCTCGCAGATCCAAAAAAAAGCAAGTCGCGATGCCGCGCGCATGAAATTGAAAGGGCAGCCAAAAAGACTCCACTCACCGCACTACTCGTCGGACAACTCCCTCCCCCCTACACTGGCCCCGCTGTGTTCCGAATCGGCGTGCTCGTAGTGATAGTAAGCCGGGCAGTCTCGTAGCGACAATCCTACAAACTATTATTCAGTATTCTATTCGGTTTGGGTTTCGGTTTTGTGGTTTGGAAAAGCGAGAGATGGGATGGGGGCGGGGGAAGACGAAGGAGGGAGAAGAGGATCGATGGAAAGCAAGGCAAGATGGAGAGGGTAGAGGAAATGAAAGAAAGAAGAACGCACCGTCCCTCCTCTCCCCATATACCGGGCTCCCTCTGTACCCTACCCCCCTACCGTGTAAAAACCTCCAGATGCGCAAAGCGCTCGTTCGACGAAAACGTCGGCGCCGGCACGAACCCAGACGCCTGCTGCTATGCGTAGAGGAACTGCCCTGGCGCGGAGTCGAGCGAGAGCGTGGGGTGCAAGAGGGGCGAGTGCGGGTGGTGCGCGAGCGATCATGCAGAAGATTGGGAAGTCGGAAGGGAATGGGAGGATAGAGAGGAACTAGGCAAGGAGGAGGAGGCAAAGGGGACGACAGATGGCCTGGGCCTACGGGCGGAGTCTAGCGGTGGGATTCGATGAATGTCCAGGGCGTTTTGTAGGCAACGCGTTTTGCTGGGCTTAAAACACATCAGTCTAGGTATGGGCGACGCGATGATGAAAAGAGAAAGGACGATGCGGAGCGAGCGGCGCAAGAAAATCCGCCCGGCATGGAGGGATGGAAAGTCTTCACAGCGCACAATATAGAAATTGAGCAGGCGCCCCTCATCGCCCGTGAAGCAAGACAAGACAAATGGTGTCCGCCTCGGATATGAATAGACCCCCAAGGGGAGTCGACCGAGGAGACACAATAACTGAGATGGCGCGCACACCGCAGAGTGTGCCTCGTGGCGGGAGCACACCGTACGCCGCACGCCGTGTCGTCATCATCACAGACCATCCTACTCGTCATCGAAGCCAAGCCAAGCCAGCCACATAATAGTCGAGTCCAATTACAGACGAGTCGAGAAAGAGATGCAGTGACGTGAGGCGATGCGGGAGAATGAAAGAAAGCAGGCCAGAAAGAGGTAACAAAATTGGATGCGTCATGATGACAACAACGCGCGACGTCGGTACCCGCACCCGCGCCAAGAAGAACAAAACATAAAGCACAGACGATGCAACCACCAGCCCGTTCATACAAGACGCAAAGACGACTCGTGCGCCTCCTCGACAAAAGAAGAAAGAATGACAAAACCGCGAAGACTCACCACACGGGTTACTCCCATCGCACGGTGAACTACTCTGCACGCACCGGGCGCATGCCTGTTTGGGGTGATCGCGCACGCGACGGCGCTGGTACCTAGCGGGTGGGTTAGCGTTCGTTCACTCGTTTGCCTTCATACGCAGACATGAGGGAATAAAGAGACACGCCTTCTGCCTCCCGGACCCGCCTCCGCCTACACCCGCTCCGCCCGCTTCCCCAGGGAAAGGCTTTCTCGGTGGCCTGACATTTTTGAGGTGGTGCTAGAGGAGTTCAGAGCGGGCGAACTGGTCGCCGCAGTGGGAGGGTGTATACGCGTTGGATCGTTAAGGATGAAAGACAGTGCCAAGCGTGTGCAAATAACAAAAACCGCTCGGCACGACCCATGCTCTCTCCCACTCGCCCCAAGTGCCACTCTCCAAGCCTTGTTGCGACTGTGGTCGGCGCGGGCACGCAACACGAAGGCGTGATCGCATTAATTTTGTTAGCCCACGTCGCAATATAATTAACTTTATTACAGCACGGGGCTAACAAATCCTTGTTAATTATGTACACAGATGCGGGGCCAAGTTGTGGACTCCACAGAGCACTCACCTGAATTTACCTGAGTCAAAATTGCCAACACCAAATCTGAACCAAACCCCGAATTATTTCCGTTTCCACTTGTATTTCTTCATTAACAAGCAGCACTAGTTTGATGCTCATCTCGTTCATTCATCAGGCTCAACTTGATTCTGAATAAATGATCTCTCTGGGTTGTGACCAAACTAACTTTCTACCTGCGGCACGGGTACGGCACTGAAAGTAAAAGAAAATGATTGATATTTTGGTGCAATTGGGCGTAGATGGTGACCGGCAAAATATATATTCAATGACATTTTTGTTGACTTTCTCGGTCAGACACTTAGCCGGAATCCTACAATGAACTGGGAGCTGTGATGCATTCACTTTGGCTGCACTGAACTAATTCAACCACTACCAACATTGTGCCAATTCAACCACTCGGACGTCAATACCTGTCTGTCCACCAGGATGATGAATTGATGTCCATTCCCGCAGTCATTCTCTATCTTTGAAATTTGCTTTTTTTTTTTTTTTGGGTGGCCAGCATTCAATCAACTCCCTTCCACGGTTTGGTGGACGCAAACCTTTGGAACAAAAATGAACATTCATCCTGAGGAAAGGTGTGCGGGTTTTTATTGAGCTTCAACAGTACATTGAACTCCAGGTGTTCACTCCACTCCAGTCTACATACTTTTGACGAAATTCCAATGCATAGAGACCATATTGCGGGATAAACTGAAGATATTATCGAGTACTCCTCCTGTCAGAGTCAGCATTTGCATTTGTTTATATTAAATCCTGCACCTGCCTGAGGGTTTAAATTTTAGATGCAGTCAAACATTGTTGGAGCTTCCTGCTCGCTGTTCTTTCTCCTCCACCCAAGACACAATTCTCCTGGGAAAATATGATAGGATTGAGTTGGTGATCCTTGCTGCAAGCTACAGGAAGCATTGTCAACTTGTTAGTCCAACATCTTTGATCAGAAGTGTTGGCAGCTTCGAAAAATTAAAGACCTAAACTAGGCTACTTCCTCATTATCATTTGGATGTGGGCTGAGTCGACCTAGCACAGTATTCCGTGGGAGACCTCAAACAACTTGCACAAATATTGAATTTGCAGCCAAGGGGAATGCCCTGCTCTTACCTAATTTACTGAACTGGGATACTTGACCAGTGAGGATCCTTACAGACCATGATTTCCATGTGATATGTATATATTTGGGGGAAACATTAAATGTACAATACAGACAACTGTCCGCCAAGCCTCGAGATATCTCATCAAACTCTTCTGATAACTCCGCATCAAAATCTCAAGAAGCATTTTTAATAGCTGAAATGAGGTCCTTCAGCTCCTCTGCTTCAACCAGTTTGTCCAGAGAGCGGTATGTCAGTGCTAGATTCTGCATAGTACGCAAGCTGTCTGGATGATTATCACCAAGGGCCTTTCTATACTTTTCTAGCACTTCAACTTGAAGCTCCTCAGCATTTAGAAATTGGCCCAGGCAGTAGTATGTCCATCCAAGGCCATCCATAGCCCTCAGAGTGTCTGGGTGATCTTCCCCCAGAAGCTTTCTCCGCTTCTCCAGCACAATGACTTGGAGCTCTTCTGCCGTCTGGAGTTGACCTGATTTGGAAAATGTGTCTGCCAGATTATGCATGGCACTCAGAGTGTCTGGATGATCTTGCCCCAGAAGCTTTCTCCGCTTCTCCAGTACAATGCCTTCAAGCTCTTCTGCCTTCTGGTGTTGACCTGATTTGAAAAATGTGGCTGCCAAATTATACATGGCACTTAGAGTTTTTGGATGTTCTTCCCCCAGAAGCTTTCTCCGCTTCTCCAGCACAATGACTTGAAGCTCTTCCGCCTTCTGGAGTTGACCTGATTTGGAAAATGTGTCTGCTAGATTATGCATGATACTCAGAGTGTCTGGATGATCTTCCCCCAGAAGCTTTCTCCGCTTCTCCAGCACAACGACTTCAAGCTCTTCTGCCTTCTGGAGTTGACCTGATCTGAAAAATGTGTCTGCCAGATTATGCATGAAATCAAGGGTTTTTGGATGATCCTCCCCCAGAAGGTTTCTCTTCTTCTCCAGGAAAAGATATTGAAGCTTTTCCGCTTCCTTTAAGTTCCCCAATTCATTATATGTTATGGCCAGATATTGCAAAGCCCAATCAGTATCTGGATGGTCATCACCCAGAAGCTCTCTCTGTTTTTCAAGCACTTTTACAAAGAGTTCTGCTGCTTGCTTGTACCATTGTGAGTGGTAGTAAAGGCTTCCATATTCCCTATCAAACTCTGCAGCCACCTGTGGGTTCTCATTCATCAAAGAGTCGACATGAGAAATCAATTTGAGACTTCTGAGCTCTAGATCATTGTCTGGAATTTGTGTGCTGGACATGCCAACTACAGCAACCATAACAGAATAATATGGTTCTGGATCACTGATCATATTTCGACACCAGCTGCGAACCAATGGATGAATTGAGAAAGCCCTGCTCTCTGGATCAAAGTTGATCAGAGAATATGCCCTGATCTCATTTGTGACTTCCAGGAAGCGGAGAGAGTCCCATTCACCAGCGGATCCTAGGAACCGGGAGAGGAAGTCTAATGGTTTTTGTAGCTCTTCTCTTGATGGCCCCCAAGATGGGAATTCATAGGTGGCAGCTCTGCTGAAAATATCTTCTGAAATTCCATCTCGATGGAGGAAGGAGCACAACTGCAAGAACATAGCAGCTGTGGGACTGAGCTTATCAAAGCTCATTTGCCAGGTTGTATAAACCGTCCAAGCATAGTTATCATGACTCTGAGCAGGTTTTTCGCTCAGGAGTTGGGTCCGATGCTTTCTATATAGATTGAGATAGCTGTTAAGAGCTCCAGATTTCAAAATAAATGCTCCTGCCTGGACAATAGCCAGAGGTAGATAGCCTAGCTCCTGGATATCAAATATCAATTTCTAACTCTTAAAAGGTATTTGTAGTAAACTCACTTTCACAATCTCAGCTGCAATTCCTTCATTGGCTGGTGAAATATTGCATCTGGCACTTTGGAGCAACACTGCAACAGCTTCATCTTCATCCATGTCAGTGACAAACGAGAAGGATCCACCATAGCCACGGAGTTCTGGGTTTCGGGACGTAATGATGACATTCCCGTGATTACAAGGAGGCAAAAAACCGTTCAGATTGAGGTTTGGATCATCTGCATTGTCAAAGAACAGCAGCCACTCTTCGCTTTTGGTAGCAAGCCACTGCAAGGCTTCTTGTGAAGAGTTGCCAACATTTTTCACTGCAGCTATCGTCTTCAGGCCTGTCTCAATTGTTTCAGTAGTGCTTGCATCAACAAAGATTTTGTCTGTAAAGCTATGAGGATTACAATCCATCAGAGTTTCTCAAGCTGATATCTGTGAACTCACTGAGATGATTGTTTAATGAACTTCAGTGAAATCTGTGTCTTTCCAGCACCACCTAGTCCATGCAGTACATAAATTTGTTGTTTCCCCGTGTCTGGAGTGAAGAAGTGTTGCATTTTTTCAAGAATTGCCTGCCTGCCATAGAATATTCTGGATGGGGGAGGACAATTGTTGAGAAGAAATTGTGTTGCTTGCACCACAGGAAACTCTGAAAAAAACAAATCAGAGTCAGATTGCATGAGACGAAACGACGACAAGTGTACTGGAAGGCACCACAGCCACAAAAAATTCATCCATCTTGAGCCCCATTGCTGTGACAGCTATGTGAATTTCCTCTGCTTTGAATCCAATCTCTACAGTGGTCATAAACTACAATTTGCAGTCAGTAAACCGGCATTTTATCAACACAAATTGCCTCGCCTCGAGGTCTGAGCATAGTTCTTGAATGCCCTTCTGATATCCAGCAACCTTATCTTTGATATTGGTTGCCTTGAAAAATCCCTTGATGTGGCCACGGACCCCTTGTGATTTTTTCTGCAGTTGGTTGATCAGAAGAACGACACCGTCTAAATAGCTGTAGGATAGCTTGAATACAGAACAAAAAAAATGGAAAGAGGATTTCATTGCTTACCTCTCGAGCTTTTGGCACCGGGTTCTCAGGTCGGATGTGTCCTGATGAGACACCACCTGACCACGGAGGAAAACTGCGATCCGCATCGTACTTTCACAGAGCTCTCTTAGCTCATCTTGATTCTCTTTCATCTGCTGTAGCAGATAGCAGACGATTAGTCAGGGATTCTGTAAGAACCATCGTCAAATGCAGACCTTGACTGTCTCCAACAGGACAACTACTGTTCCGAAGACACCTTTCACATATGGTACTGGGACAAGCTCTGCTGCCTCTTTGAGTATCCTTGCAGCCTGGATGAAGTCCGTAAGCCAGCCTGATTTTGAAGTGGTTGGAGATATGTGCTGGAATATTCTACTCTTCATCTTCTGGGACGGGGTGGATGCTCTGGTACTGGGGGGACTACCTGCGGACATGGTGAGAGTTGTAGACGAGGGACATGATGCAAGCACATTGTGATGGACGGTGATAGTGCGGTGCGGCATGAGTGCCGACGGTGATAGCTTATAACAATTCTCAAAGGAGATATAATATTAACCGTTCTTTAACGAGATGGTGGAAATCCTGTGCTGAATCCCCATTTATCTGTACTCCTTTTAGCGTTCTCCGTTTCTCGTCCACTCATAACCCCTTTGGTTTTATCGTTTTTCCCAAGAAATTGAACCCATTATTAATTAACCTTAACCGTTCTTTAAGATTTTGCTCATTCGGCAGTGCAATTGCTCCATATGTCCATTCTCCTTCCGGTTTTCCTCTGCTCTTCCTCTTCCATTAACCCCTTCTAGCCTCACTGTTTTCTGTGCTTCTGCACCTCCTTTCGTTTGCGGCAGAACAGCTGACCTGTGCGCAGCCTCTCCCGGGAAGGACGCAGTTGCTGCCGCAGCTCTATTGGATTTTCTTTATGATGCCGGTGGGCCACGTACTCTGGCGGCCGACTGTGAAATTATTATTACCCGTTCTTGAACGATTCGCTCGTTTGGCGGTGCAATTGCTAGCTGTATCCCCTTTGGCTTTGCCTCTCCTCTCGTCCTGCAGAGCCTGCCTTCCTGTCCCATTTGGATACCCATGGCATTCGAGCACAATTGCTCAGGTGACAATATGCAACTCAATCCAGCAGACCCGCAGCGGATTTCTCACTGCGCGCCGTGATTATTCTCCCACCGCGCCGCTCAATCTTTCTCACTGCGGCCGAATGACCGGCGAAGATAAAAGGACCAGTAACCTCACCCTTCCACTTACTCCCTTTTCTGCTCCCCTGTGATGCGTCGCGCCCTGGCCCGCAATCTTCTGGCTTCCTTCAACTGCCCACTGTCACTTGACTGCTACCATTCTGCTCTCCTGCTCTCGGATTCAACAATCTCTGTATCGCGTAGTCACGCTGCAAAATCTGAATAGTTTTCCTTGCCATCCGCTCGTCCTGTGTTCAAGGCCATAGAATTTCACAAGACGATACCCACAAAACAGTCCTCAATGTGCATGCAATCATCTGCGAGCTTCATTCAGTCTATTCGCTTGGCAGGCACAATTGAATTCCCTCATTTTCGGTGTCACATTCTGATGCAGTGATCTCGGGCTCGCTCCTTTGGCGTCGGACCATGTTTAACCCCATCACCGGCCGTCACGTTGAGTCGCGGGAAAATTTCAAGATGGTGGTGCCCATGTTGGCCGCCAATATTATCCTGACGCTCCCCCAGTTCTCGGAAATGGTTTGTGCTCCGGCTGCTTCCCGCTGAGTTGCTCACTCGGATCTCAATTTCCTGCTTTCTAGATTTGTCCCGGCCCCTTTTTGCTTCACTGATTTCTCTTGCCCCACAAGATAATTTGCCGCCCATCTTAAAGGTTCAACATATGGATCGCAACCGTTACATGTGTGACACAAATTTCTATTGACCTTTTTCGGAACTATGCTGATCGAGATCAGGTAATTCTCTACTTCCCATCGTCAAGTATTCGTCACAACATTGTATTCCTTATATTTAATTTAATTTCACCTTTCGCCTCTCTTTGCCGGAGCGAAGCGGAGGTCCATCTTGTCGTCAATAAAGACGCTGAAATGAACAATGGATGAATTTTGACAACGTGATGGCCGGCCAATATTCAAAATGGTTGTGAAGACTATACGAAGACTTGAGTTTGGGTAAGTGAATTCGTGGAGCATGTGCGCTTTAGAAGCCTTCGAATACACGACAGGCCTAATTAAATCAAGCCAGAGACCGGGAAAGCCATCGCCGAGAAAATCAATGATCGGACTCAAACCGCTCATGACGCCTCTAAATTTTCTGCTTCCAGCCGGCGTTTCTGCATGCGTCAAGGTCCGGATCTAATTCCGCGATGCCCCGCATACTTGTTTGTTTGTGAATTTTACAACTTTGAAAATATATGCCAGCAGAGTGCGCTCATTATGTTTGACTGCCCTTGGCATTTTTTCTACTGTCGTCAGTTTGAAAGAAGATGCTTTTGGCCGCGTGCACTTGACAGGGAAGATTTCTGCCTCATCGAACAGGTGCGCCGTGATCGGTCGTGCTGATTAATCAGTTCGTTTGTTTCAAAGACTCTGGCTATGGTCACAGCTCACGAACAACAAATTCTTCTAGAATAAAATAAATCAAAATAAAGGAAGGAAGGAATGGATGAGTTGCAAAGTCAAAGCAATAGGATCCATAAATTTTCGCACTGCTTAAAGCATCATAGAGCAGGCGCCCACAACATGTGGCACCTAAAACTCCCGTATGCGCCATTGTCCTGGCCGTGGGCAAAAATTTGCGGCCGATAAGGACAGAACAGCCGGAGGGAGATAGCACTTGATTCCACCCACGACCCAGGATCGATCGTTTTCTGAGTGGGCTGCGAACACTGGGTTTGGATCGAGGGCAAGTTAAGTCTGAACCAAGGCTTTGAGAGAACAAGGAGAGGATAACTGGTAGATCTCACCAACTGGGAACATGAAGCACGGGAATAACATCGAAGATAAGGTTGTATTGGATGCGCGTCGATCTGCGTCTGAGCCGGGAAGACGAAAAAACGAGGTGCGGTTGAAGCACAATTATTGAAGGAGCGGGATTTGGGAAAGGCCGAGCAGGAAATGGGAGGAGAGAAGATAGAATAAGATAGAGATTTTTATAGGAGATAGAGCAACGAAACGAATGCGCGCAAGAATCGCGAACAACACATTCGAATCTGGCTGTGCAGTCGCGAGGAGTAAACACAGCAAAAATGCGATGGGAACGTATCAGGAAGCAACGCGCATCTAGAGCGGGTCATCCCAGGCGGCGAGTAATCCGCGCGAGGAGGCCAAAGCGACATAGCGCACCTTTAGACTCGAGTCCTCATCGAGTTTAACGCATCTACGGATGGGGGGCACTTGACTCATTGATAGCAAGTCACTTGCAATCATCTCGGGTCTGGGCATCGATAGATTGAAATCCGCAGTCATCGCGAGAAGGAGTGGAGGAGAGGATGACGATAATTTAATTTCGGATTGTGTGAGGCGGCGAGGCAGCGAATGAGAGCAGAAAATAGAGTATAGAGCACACATGCATGATGGGCACTGAGCGAAATACGCTGCAGAGCGAAAAATCCGGAACGCTCCGCGCGCCGAAGGCCTCTCACTAGCCAGCCGAGATGAGGTTTACTCGGACAATCCAGGAAAGTGCAGGAGTACAGTTGCAAAAAGTTGTGGGGCCCTCCACGACAGGCGAGCGCCAATAATGGACGGGATGATGCACAAGTCACAGGTGAAGAGGCGAAGACCAGCGCAGAATAATTGGGACCCAATCTCCAAGAAAACGGAGGAAAAAGCACTTGGGAAGCTGGTGATATGTGAGCTATCTGAGAACTGAAACATTAGGAAGGGAAGAGCAATTCCGAAAAAGCGAGAGCCGATAGAGGAAAATCATAGCACCGAAGAGAATTTGGAAGGAGTAGCGCCGCGATGAGAGCTTACCGGCCGAGAGACTGGGGAAGCTGATGTTGAGAACGATTGCGAGAGGGCCACAATATTCGGAAGAGCAGTCACGACATGGAAGCGCGAATAAACGGGAAGAAACAGACGGGGAGGAAAGGTAGAAGACCCACTGGGATTGAGGGAGGCCAGAAGTTAGACGAGATGCGAGCGGGAAGTCAGAGAGAGAGTGTGGCCATCGCTGCCGACGTCGTTGCGGCACCGCCACATTTCTTTTCGTCTGCCACTGAATTTTTTCACCAACCGCGCCACCATGAGAGCTCACGCGTTTGATTTGCGACTCGGACCGCTACCCTGGGAGGCCTCTCCTCATTCTCGAGATGTTAGACACGGCTCGAATGGTGGTCGTCAGCAGCAACCCCTGCCCTTGGGCCCTTCGCAGACTGCATCGAGATTGGTGTAACAGAACGGATTCTGATATCTGTCACGACGGCTAGTTTCGAATATATATTTTTTCAAACCAATATCCCTGGCCAAGTACGACAAGCGAAAAGGAGCGAAAAGGAGAAAGGAGGGAGTAAACACTGGGAAAGAAGCAGGACAACGATTTAAGGGAGGAGGAAGGAGGCAAAGAATGAGAAGATGCGTAAAGGGAAGGTGAAGCAATGGGCAAGATGGAGGATAAGTAAGGAGGGTGGAAGAAAGAGCGAGGGGGAAAGAATATCCAGTACAATGAAAATCGAAGACATGACGACGCGTCGACGCAAATAAAAAAGGATAACAAAAAAGCAGCGCACGTACCTAACTTCCTCTGGATCTGCCGCGCCGTGCGGTGTGCGCGGTCGTTTTTTTGTGAGGGTGAGCAGCTGGATAGGTCGTTTACGCGTCGGACGTTGGTATTGGGCGATATACAGAGGGTAAAAGAGGGCGACGACAGCGCCTGGTCTTTGGCTGTTCGCGTGGTGGGGTGCTGGGGGAAGAGTTGTATTAGTGATAAGCCACGGAGGCAAGATAGAGGCTGACGAGAGAGGAAAAAAAGGAAACAGGAAGAAACAATGAACCATCATTAACAGGCAAAGAGGCACCAGCATGGCACCGACTCCGCACCCCACACTCCGCACTCCACCTCTCCATCGCCCGCCTCTCCTCCGCTCCGGCATCCGCCAGCGTGCGCTCCCCTGGCGGCAGCATCCCAAACACCCAGGCGCACCGCAAGTCCCCATCGGCAGCGGCAGGGCCGGGCACGTAGAACAGGAGTTAAACCGAGAAGGTACTCGCAGCGACTGTAACCGATACGCTCTCGGGCTGAGACGCGGAAGGAGACGAGAGCGGGAACACTGCATACGGGAGGGGCCAGGCGGGCGAGACAGGCGGGCCGGGTGCGAGCCTACGCTGTCAAGCGCGTGCGCCAGTGCGATGGGGTCCGCTGCTGCCCTCCCGTCTGTGCCGGCGCCTAGTGCATCCATACCGCCGCCTACCCACACCCGCGCCAAAGGTCAAACCAGGAGTCGTCAGTGACGCACACGCGGGCGGCACAGATGCAGGCGCGGGTGCGGAGAGCTCCCTCGGAAGCACACAGGCCACCAGCACAGGCGGCGATGCGAACGGGGATGGCGCGAAGTCCTCGGCGAGAGCGCGCGCCCCGGCCTTGACGTGCTGGGGCTTGGGCTTGTACACGGGGGGTGGAGCTGGTGGCAGTAGACGGGCTCGTGCTCGCATTCGTGGGGCCGTATTGCTAGTGCTCAAGCTCGTCTTCGTGGCGATGGTGATAGCGATTGATGTAGAAGTGCGTATTTTGGCCGAAGAAGAAGAGGCGGAGAGGGCGGCCTGGTGAGTGTCCATTCGTTTGCTTTCATACACGGGGGAGACACACCTTCCGTCTTCCCTGCCGACACCCGCTACCCCACTCACGAGCTAGGCCGCTTTCTAGGTGGTAATTTTTTGAGGTGGCGCGAGAGGACGTGGGAGCGGGCAAACTGGTGGTTGCAGCAGGTGCATTTGTAGGGGCAGTCTTGTGCGCGTTGGATAATGAGTGAACGGGAAAACATACCCGCGTAAGTAGTGTAATCCAAGAACAGTCACTGGCTTGTATCAGGGTAAGAGACGGCATGGCTGTGTCGAATGATCTCATCGTTGATCCGACCTCTCCTCCTTCCGTCATCGATTGCGCTAGTTCCGTTCACTCGCCGGCAGTGGCGCTGGATCTCGATTCTCTTCACTGCCTGAGACTAAGCCCGTTCCCGTGTGGATGGCGTCTCTCACCATGTGTGCTTCAAGCAGCCAACATCAATCTCTCAGCGCAACGGCCTTTGGCGCTTCGAAGTCGCCTGGGACTTTGAAATTCATCCGTAAATTCTCGGTCTAACTCTCTGGTCTGAATATGTAGTTTTCTCTGCCGTGGCTTCAATTTCTGGGGGTTACGGTACGCTTCGTCTTGGATCGCACTCGCCCGTGAATCTACTTGCAGGCTATCGTGATCTTGGAACTGCTATGACCATGTATCTTTCTGTAAATGTACATCTTGCTGGTTTTCCGTCGTCCCGGACGTTCTGACTGGTTCTTCGGGCAACTAGAGGTTCTTCTTACTCCTTCCGAACTTGTACTCGTCAGCGACCGGCCGTCTTGGTAATGATCGGACGGTAGTGGGAGCGTGAGTGCTGTAGATTCAAGCGCACCGCCGTCAGTGAGACGGCGAAAAAGAAAATCATCTCCTGGATCCGTGGGTTGCCTGCTGGAGCGGTCGATCCACTTTATTTCCATTCAACCACGACATCCACTGCGCTGCCTCTCAGTCACGGAACTGACGCCGCCCGTGTTTGATACCTTGACTGGTGGTGCGACGCAACGATGGGCTCTGTATTAACGAACGTCTGCTGCTTCCTATGCTTGTCTCTTAGCTCGTATGACTCAATTTATCGTATTCGGCTTTCGAGCCGACGCGCCAGCACCTCGAATCGCACCCGGCGGGCTTCCATCTCCGGTCGTCCGCATGGCAGCACCGTCGAGGCGAGCTCATCTTTCTCGATAGCGGCGCGGCGGTCAACCACCTCAAGGACGAATGCACGGAATACGTCCTAATAGACGAAATGGAGCCGCACGTTGCCACGGACCGAGTGCACCGGCTCCATAACCTCCCCGGCGATATCTTCGTCTTCATCCCTCCCTACGTCTTTGACCCCCCGCTGCAACTGGTGTGATCATCTCCTTCCCTTCGCCGTCGTCAGGACCCTCCTTCTTGAGATAATCGCAAATTTACCACTCGAATCCCTTGTCGAGCAACAATTTAAAGTATTCCCCTCAGAGGATCTCAAGCCGTTGCACGACGACGATCACATTTATTTCTGCGGTATGAACGAGACTGCTGACCGTGTTTCGGCGTTCGGAAATGTTCGATGTTATACAGCTACAGCCTTGGTGTTTCAGGATTTCGAGCCAAGTTTCAGATACAACTTTGCTGAGCCGCTACTTACTGTAGAATTGGACGATTACCAGGATTTTTCCTTGATTGCGGACAAGATTTCGAATGAGCTCAACCACGAGTTGGAGCGATACCCTGCCGGCGAATATGATGAATATTTCGATTCCGAGATAAGTGCAATCCACTATTCTTGCGAGCCTGATTTTACGGTGACAGAGAGCCCTAGGTCGTCGGCGACACAGTCCGCAATATGATTCTACTAAGGCGCCCTCCGCCGTACGCAAACCCCTAATGAATCCTCCATCATACCAGCACGACCATGTTGACTCACCCTGCGCTCAATATCCCTTGTTCTTCCCCGCAAGGTTGTCGGTGCCTGCCCCATTCAGGTCTTTCCGCGCCAACCTGTTTGCATTTGGCGTCTCAAACATCACGTACTCTGACCTTCTTCCAGAGGCATTTTGGCGTTTTGTTGTCCAGAACTGTTTGCACTTAATGCTTCCCCCGGCAGAGCTAAACCGCCTTGTATGACTGATTCGGACCCCGAAGACTATGGCGGTCAAAGTGCACTTTTAATCTTCCCCCACTTCTTTTAACATTTGTCGACTTTCCGACACTTTTATTGTCAAATATCCGCATTTCCGACACTTTTATCAGGTTTCAGACCATCAATAAAAGTGTCGGAAAAAAGGTCAATTTCGCGACACTTTTACGGACTGAATCTGACTTCCGACACTTTTATTGGGGCCAAAAACTTTTATCCTCGGATATAGGTCCTGGGTAGTGTGCAGGACGGTTCTGGCTGGAGAAAGCTATGTAGAGGCCGTGGAAGTACAGATACAGTCTCGTAAAGAGCACTCAATATTGAACTCGCTTATTCCTGCCAATCAACCGGATCAGGCGCCAACAGCTTTCCCACACTTATCGCACTGAGAGTTCAGTTAATGAACCAGCCAAGAACTAGAATCAAATTGGTTTTGATTCAATTGCACAGATAAAACATTAGCCAACGTCGCGGCTAGCCACCTTTCAAATTTCCTCCTAGCCCCCCAAAATCTCATCACTCGGACCTTCGCTCGCTCTCCGCTTGATCCGGTGCTTGATTGGCAGGAGACAAGCGAGTCCAATACTGATTGTCGTTTACAACACCATATCTACGCTTCCATGGAGTCTCCATAGATTTCTCAAGTCGGAAACCACCTCATACAATACCTAGGACTTATATCCGAGGATAAAAAAATTTGACCCCAATAAAAGTGTCGGAAGTCTCGACTGTTAAATAAAAGTGTCGGAGGTCAGATTCAGTCAATAAAAGTGTCGCGAAACTGACCTTTTTCCGACACTTTTATTGACGGTCTAACAGTGTCGGAAACACAGATATTTGACAATAAAAGTGTCGGAAAGTCGAAAAATGTCAAAAAAAAGTGTCGGAATATTAAAAGTGCATTTTGACCGCCATAGAAGACGACATAATTCGGGCGGCGACAGATGTTTCGCAAACGCATCCGACGGATAGTGGCTCCGGTGAAGCTGGAATAACAACTTTCTGATTCAGTGTCAATGCTGCGCGAACGGATAACACGGCTGGCGCTTAATTATGCCTTCGATTGTTATCATATGAACCGATAGGAATCACTTACGTTCACCAAGGTCTTGTAGCAATGTTCGCCGTGTATGCCCGAGTGGAGCCCCAAGATGGGAATCAATACCATCTACTTACAGCCACCCAAGATGTCATTTGAAACCCGTAATGCTTGCCAAAGTTGCGCTTAATTTACGGCTTCAATTCTCATCATATGGGCTAATAGGATTCACTTACGCCCACTAAGATTGTTCGCTATGTATGCCCGACTGGAGGCACAAGATGGGAACCAATACTACCTCCTTACCGCCACCCAAGATGCCACTTGAACTCGTAAGGCTTGGTAATGTTGCGCCAAGACGTTTGAGTGGAGCAAGTGGCTCATGTCATGGTGGTGAAAAGCGAGCAGATGTGTGATGAGGTGGTAAAGATCGCGGAGTTTAGCAACGTGCGATGATTTGAACGTACGTGCGGGACGAAAAAGGAAGTCGTGTTCGAAGGGGTGAACGAACGCGTAGTTAAAGAGCCGATCGCCCATTCCCAGCCTTCCTCCCACCCACCATGTCTCTTGAAGCTGCCTTACATGTAGTGCTTGGGACTAATCCCGTTCCTGGGCTCTCTGCTGCCTTCACATTGCTCAGATTCATCCTGTCTTCGATTCAGACCCTCCAGACCAGCAGGAAACAACTCGAGGGGTTAGCACGAGCTGCTGGTCAGCTGCTGGCTACATTGAACTCCGAGTTCAAGGGCTCAAGGCTCATTGTTGCCGAGTGCAGAGAGCAGCTCGCAGATTTACAAATGTGGGAAGGTTATCTCATGAATTTTCAGTCTGACTGAGGTTCGACAATAGCCTACTCGAGGATATTCACCGATTTGTTGACAAGGAGCAAGCCAAGGGTTTTTTCAAATCGCTCCTGAAGATGGATTCTCGAATCGCCAGCATAGAGATATTCTATCGGCCCATTGGAATCACGGTCAATGCTTTTCAGGTGAGCGACATTTCTGCTGTTGCTGTAGACACGAGTAACTATAACTGGCCTCCTTTTCAACAGATATCAGGACTGCTAAGTGTTCAAACTATGACCGGCAAAAATGAGAAGGCGCGGAATGAGGATATAAAGGCCTTGAATTCTCAATTGAAAAGTCTCGGGCAGAATCAGGTGGAGCTGCGAAAAACACTTGGTTTGTGAGCTCCTCTGTTCTCGTCAATCCGAATTGATTATCTCCAACCCCCAGAGATCAACCAAGACAACATGATTGCCATGATGGCTTGTATTCAAAGGCGGCTGGATGGCGAGCACATCAACGATCCTGAACGGAAATTTTATTCACACACACTCCAATATTTGACCTCAATGAGCGGCCGGCACGTGAATTTAGAGGACTGGATGATTGCCTCTTTTGAGGTTGGTTATTGGCCAGAAATCGGTGCCGGGGGATTGTGAGCTCTGGTCGCTTGAATATCCCACCTGTTCTCACAATTCAACAGCGGCACGGTCTATCGGGGGATCTGGAATCGAACAGACGTGGCCATCAAAGTACTGCACAATGTGGCCGGTGTTGTTCCAAGCCTTGTAGTAAGCATAGCAAGCAAGCAGCATCAGTCTGAAAGGTTGTCTGATATACAGCTCCTACGGCAAGAAATCGATGTTGGTGCCCAGTTCAAACTGCATAACAAATTGTACTGCTAATTTCGTCTCCCAGATCTGGCTCACTCTGCGCCATCCAAATATTCTTCAGTTCCTCGGTGCCAATACTTTTGACAACACACCATTTCTCGTGATGCCATACATTAGGACTAACGCTAGACAATTTCTGCAGGAACGTCCGGCATATGATCCAGTATATATTGTGAGTGTGTCATGGCTTAAGAATCATACCATAATGACATAACTAGCTCCGGGATATATCTCGAGGCTTGCAATACCTGCATTCACGGAAGATTTGTCATGGCGATATAAAGGGGTGAGTCAGTGACAAACATCCTTTGGTAACATCCTTTTACCATTCAGTAACTCAGATAAACATTCTCGTGGAGGATTCTGGCAGGTCACTTTTGTGTGATTTTGGTCTCTCTCGGATCAAGGCGGATTTCACTGGTCGAACAGCTCAAATAGGAAATAGCATGGTAGGGAGCCGCAACTGGATGGCTCCTGAGCTCTTGGCTGGCTCACTGCCTAAAATCCCGTCGGATATCTATGCATTCGGCATGACACTATATGAGGTATTTTTGTGTTCTTGCCTTATATCCTATTGACAACAATAAACAGCTTTATACTGGCAATAATCCTCTGAGTGGAATTGCACACACTGATTTGCAAAGTTGAACCTCAATTTACTGGAAAACAGACTAATCTTTGGGGATGACCATCCTAAGAGCCTCAAGATCATGGCCGAATTGTTCCGTGCATACAACCAATGTGGGAAGTTTAAGCGGGCAGAAGAGCTTGGGGAGGTAGTGGTAAAGAAGCAGAAGAAAGTCCTGGGAGAATGTCACCCTCTCACCCTGTGGACCATGAGCCAATTGGCCATTACTTACAACCACTTGGAGAAGTTTAAGGAGGCAGAAGAAGTTGGGGTTGCCGCAATGAAGACACAGAAGCTTGTGTTTGGAGAGGACCGTTCTGAAACACTGATGACCATGGCGAACTTGGCCATGACCTACCACAACTTGAGACGATACAATGAGGCAGAGGAGCTTTGGTTGATGGTTGTGGAGAAGGGAAGACAAGTCTTGGGGAAGGACCACCCTGCCACTCTGCGGGCTATTAGCAGTTTGGCGCAGCTTTACAGCGAATCAGGGCAATCAAAGAAAGCAGAAGAACTTTATATTCTGGTAATAAAACAGCACACCCAAGTCTTAGGAGACGATCACCCTCATACACTGATGGCTATGAGCCGATTGGCGAATATATACAACCAATTAGGAAAATTGAAAGAAGCGGAGAAGCTTGGGGTGTTGTCAATGAAGAAGCAAAAACAAGTCTCAGGTGTGGACCATCTTACGACACTGTTGACCATGTCCGACTTGGTCAACACTTACAAGCGATTGGGGCGATTGAATAAGACAGCAGAGCTCGGTGTTTTGGTCATGGAGAAACGGAAGGAAATCCAGGGCGAGGACAATCCTGAAACTGTGTGGATCATGACTGAATTGGTCTCCCTGTACCAGAAGTTGGGCAGGGCTACTGAGGCGCAGGTGCTGACCAGGACTATTGACCGGATCCTCCATAATGTTTGATTTGAACTAAATTTCGTTGTCAATCTCATGAATGCGGATTAACGTCGACAAGAAAGTCATGTAATCGCAATGTTGGTTGAAAAATGGAAATGTGCACTCTCTATAGAAAGCCAGCCAGACAATAACGAAAGGTAGGTGCTTTCTGTTAGAAGAACAGTTTGTATTCAATCATTCCTTCTGCTGAACCCAACAAGTCGAAGATCCCGAGGGTTGACGGCCATTGGGTGGCCGGGTGAGTTATAATTATTATGAATCTGGAACATAACACCCTCCCAGCTATATGATTTTTACCTCGTGTATAAATCATGGGTCTCTCACCAGCCGAGATGAAGTTCTATCCTCGGACGATCCAGGAAAATGCAGGAATACGCAGATGACGAGGCGAAGACCACTGCAGAATAATTGGGACGTAATCTCCACGAAGACCCGGAGGAAACAATTCATTTGGGAAGTTGGAGATCAGTGAGCCATCTGAAAACTAAAACATTAAGAAGGGAACACTAACTCCGGGAAAGCGAGAGTTGATATATGTGCTAGAGAAAATTCATAACACCGAAGGATAGTTTAGAAGGAGGATGCGCCGCGATCAACATTGTAACCAAGCGAATAAGGGTCGGAGAGCCTACCGGTCGAGAGACCCGGGTAAACTGATACTTAAAAAGATTACAAGAGGGCCGCAATATTCTGCAGTGTAGTCGGCGACATGCAAGCTCAAACCAGACGGGAAGAAGAGGTTTGAGAAGAGGTGGGAGACGCGACTCGGAGTGCGACTGAGTAAGAAACGAAAGGAAGTTTAAATCGCAGCGCGGCCAGAAGCCCGGCAGACGTTCAGAACAAGGTTTTGAGTGGGAAGTCTGTCAAGAGGGTTCATAGTGCGCAGCCCGTATCGCCATGTTGGGCATCGTTGCTGACGTCGTTGCGGCACCGCCGCGCTTCTCTTCGAGTTGCCCGCCCTCATTAATCCTTTGACCAACCACGCCACCATGAAAGCTCACGCGTCGGCAGTTAATTTGCGACTCGGTGCCGCGCTACACGCGTCGGATTTCCCTCATTCTCGAGATGGCACGACTCGACTGGGTGGTCCGTCGGCAACAATGTGGACCTCGACGTTCATTTTAAGGTCGGTGTAACAGAACGGGTTCTAGCCAGTTATTTCAAATATATATTCTTTTTCAAACCAATCTTCAGCCAAGTACGACAAGCGAAAAGGGAGAAAGCGAGGGCAGTGTTCAGTGGGGAGAGAGCAGGAATTTCAGGACAGCGATTTAAGAGAAGAGGAGGGAGGCAAAGGATGAGAATAATGCGTACGAAAATGAAGGTGAACATAATAGGGAAGATGGAGAGATAAGTAAGGAGGGACGAAACAAAGACCGAAGGGGAAAGAATATCCAGCACAGTGGAGGGTGGGGGAGGTCAAAGTCATAACGACGGGAATAAAAACGAACGACAAAAAGCAGCGTCGAGAAGGTACTCGCAGCGATCGTGTCCGATACGCTCTCGGGCTGGGGGGAGAGGAGAGCGGGAACGGCACCGAAAGCGGGAGTGCGGGCGAGACACGGGGCCGAATGCGATGCCGACGCGAGCGCCAGCGCGATGGGGTCCGCCGCCACCCTCCCGTCTGGGCCCGCGCCTAGTGCACTTATGCCGCCGCCTACACCCACGCCGGGACCTGCCAAAGTATTCGTCGGCGCTGCACACGCGGACGGCACAGACGCAGGCGCGAGCGCGAAGAGCTCCCCGCAAGCACACAGACGGCGCGAACAGGGAGGGCGCGAGGTCCTCAGGCGAGAGTGCGCGCCCCGGCCCCGACGTGCTGGGCCTCGGGCTTGGACATGAGCTAATGGGGCTGGTGGCGGTAGACGGGCTCGTGCTCGCGTTCATGGGGGCCGTATTGGGCTCGTCTTGGTGGTGATGCGACAGTGCTTGAGATAGAAGAGGTGCGTATTGAGGCCGAAGAGAACGTCGCACCAGCCGCGAGTTGCTATGCACGTCGTCGAAGCCCAGGCGAGGTCACCGCAAGTGCAATTCCTGACGAGTTGACCCAGGCACGAAATAATGACCGGCCGCCGTGCCCAGCGCAGTCCAATTCCAGACGAGTCGAGAAAGGGATGCAGTGACGTGAGGCGATGCGGGAAAACGAACAACCCGCGGAAGGTTGAAGCGCCCGAAAGAAAGAAAGCAGGCTAGAGTGAGGCAACAACACGGGAGGCGTCATGATGACGACAACGCGCGGCGTCCGTACCAACGCCAAGAAGGACAAAAATAAAGCGCGGGTGATGCGACCGCTAGCCCGTCCATGCAAGACGCAAAACGACTCATGTGCCTTCTCGACAAAAGAAGAAAAGAAACACAAAACCGCGAGGACTCACCACAAGGATTGCCCTTATACGTAAACTACTCTGCACGCACTGGTCGCATGCCTCTTTGGAGGTGGCATTTTTTGACGTGGCGCGGGAGGAAGTTGGAGTGGGCGAACTGGTCGCCGCAGTGGGTGCATTTGGAGCATTGGATTGTTAGTTAGCAGTTAAGGATGAGAGACGGTGCCAAGCGTGTGCAAATCACACAAACACCACTCGGCACGGCACCTACGTCGGACCATAGTAAGTCCGACTCTTCAATTGTTGTCTCGATTGTGGCGAGCTTGACGCGACGCAGGGCACGAAGGCGGAACAGGCTAACAAATCTGGGTACCTACATAGATGCCACGGCCACGGGGCCAAGTTTGCTCACCCGAATTTCCCCGAGAAGACACTGCCAACACCGAACCTGAATCGAACCCCCATTTACTTCCTTTATGTATTTCCTCGTTAATAAATTAATGGCAAACAGTATCAATTTGATGTTCATCTTTCATCCTCCAGGCTCAACTTGATTCTGATTCAGAATGCCAGATCTCTCTGGGCTGTGATCGAACCAATTATGAAACATGCCAAATATAAATTCAATGGCATTTTTTTTTTTTTTTTCAACTCCCTCAGTCAGACACCTGGCCCGAATCCTACGATGGACTCGGAGTCGGACACCTCCAGGTTATGCATTCGCCTTAGCCACACAGACACAATTCAACCACTACCGACACTGTGCCAATTCAACCACTTTAATTTCAAACCCTGTCTGTCCGCCAGGACGATAAATGGTTGTTCACGTTCTCCATCTTTGAGACTTGTTTCCTTTTTTTTTTTTTTTTTTTTTTTTTTGACTCAGACCGTTCAATGTAGGAGCTGCATCAGGGGGCAAAGTTTTTTTGTGGGAACGTCTAGGCCTTCTCTTGACCGGATGCTCCTCTTCAGAGCCAGAGTCTTCGAGTCTTTTGCGTTTAGTGGGCATGGATGTAGAATTTGGCTCAGGGGAGGACTTCCAGGCAAGGAGGATGCAAAGAGAATCCAAGGGTTTAAAAACCAGTGGGACAGCAAAGTACCACAGTATTTATATGTGGGTGAATTACCCTCTTTATAAAATTACGTCTGTCTGTCTGTCCGAAGCCTTTAAACTCCGCTTGACCCCCGCTAATGCCGTACTGCCCGACAACTCCCCATTGGCTTACCGAGTCTGCGGGCTGCCGGGAAATGAAGATTCGGCATAGTCGGCACCACGTCACCCTCCAACAAACTTCGACATTGATAGATGGCTGAAGTTTGAAACAAAGGCTGCCGCGGCGAACATCGGAACTGTCGTATTAATTCAAAGATGGGAATAGGAGGCCGGCCGACCAGTCCCTTGTATCAAATAGAGATAAGGAATATCAAATGGGTGAAACAACTGGTGGTGAACCATATGACCAGATATCAAATTCAGTGGTGTGATCTGCATCGTGACCACGGCAACCGCATGGTCAAGCTTGTATTTCCAACAATAGAGGAGGAAGCAAGCAAGCAAGACGCGCCACGTCCTCCAAGTCAGCTTATTCACCGAATTGATGGTGCTTCTTCGGCGCGTCGCGCCGGGCTCAATGCGAACCGGGTTCCTCCGAAGTTTGGGGAGATGGTAGACGGATAATGATGACACGTTTTCTACTTCGCATATCTCGCAAAACCATGAGATACTCGATGCTAAAATTCACGCATCGCAGCGTCGATCCGGCTAACCGAGCTTTTGAGATCGTGATATAAATTACCACTTTTGGTACTAGTCAATGCGCCCGTCGAAATGAGGAGTTTAGCATATAGTTTCAGAGAAATCTGCCCAGAAATGAGTGAGAAACAATTCATTTACCTGGGCGACTCAAACTGCCATCAAAATGCGGCTGTGCCAACTTATATGCCAACAGAGATTACAGAGAGTAGCTGGAGGATTGGATTTCTCAGCGGTTCGCTGTGCTAGTGACAAATTTTTGCCAGGGAAGAACAACTTGCTCGAATTTGGAGCATAACTGTGCCGTGTTCAGGTTAGTAGGCTACATCTGAAGAGGTCAACTGGGCCACAAAAAATGAGTACTTCCTTGACATCAAAAGAGCCCTAAAGCATTATTCTGCCTCATCGTCATTCCGCGACGCGGCCTCCAAAACAGAACCCCAGACAAGCACGTGATCGCGAATGATGCGAAAATGTGCATCATGCGCCTATTATGACCGCGTTCAGCCGTTAATAAGCGGAATTTGGGTCACAGAACATTGAGAGTGGAGATGAAAGGAGTGGTCATCAAATACAGATATTATGATCTAAAAAAAATTGCGCAGCAGAAGAGACCACCCAGACATCGGCGGGACGAGGATACGCGGTGTTGCAGTATCCTGGGTCCGATTACCCGAAGAGGCGATCACAGGCTATCAAAAGAGCGTAGCGCTCTGCAAAGAGGACAGCCGATGCAGAATAGTCATTCGGCTCTTGAGCGAAAAAGCCGTCATTCCGAGGGCTTTGGGATGAGAGAAACGGCTTCTGCGAACCGAGGGATTGGGTTCTATAGACCGATTTGCCATCATCACCCTCCAAATGGGGGGTTGCCAGCTGTTGGATAACTGATTTCATGTAACACAGCATGGAGGGGGTTTTAGGGTGGAGGAAGAGGTAATTATAGTTGCTGAGGCATGATAATGATCTGGGACATTGGGTATAAAACGGCTATTCATCAGTTCCATGTAGCCCCTCCCCTCCAATATACTCCGACCTCTGTCTACAGCCAAACAGACGATGTATGCTGAAAAATTGGATACGAGGTGGAATTCAACAACAGATTACGATCCAGTAAAGTCCTCAGATGAAAAATGATTGAGTTCTTTGCAGGTTGCAGTAAACTTACAGTTGCAAGACCTTGTTCAAGACATTATATCAAATGACCATCCAGAACGAGCACAGGATCTTTATGGCTTTGCAGAAATACTCAGGAATCAATATTTTAAACATGGTGATCTCAAGACCTTAGAGGCTGCATTTCAGTACAATGAGCTAGCGGTCAACATCACTCCAGAAAACCATCCCAACTTCCCTTACTATCTCATGAGCCTGGTTCACACACAAAGAGCCAAGTACAGGAGATTAGGCAATATCGAGGATCTTGAAGATGCTTTGAAGAGTTGCAGAACAGCCTTGGACTTCATGCCGGTTCATCAGGATTGCATGAGTCATTGGCTGTGGTCTCTGCCTTGTACAATGACAGATTCCACCGGTTAGGAGATATTGGGGATCTCAATGCAGCCCTGGACAAGCAAGAAATTGCCATAAAACTGGCCCCAGAAGGGCATCCCGCAGTTCCCAATTATCTGGGGAATCTTGCAGCATTTTTTGGAGCCAGATATCAAAGACTGGGATTTCTGGAAGATGTGGAGGAGAGCATCAAAAAACTTGAAGCAGCTGTTAATCTTACACCACATGACGATCCTCAGCTGCCCCAGCGACATCAAAATCTTGCCATTGCTTATGGAGACAGATTTGAACGAACGGGTGGATTGCAAGACCTTGAAGATGCACTGGAGAACTTTAGAGCAGCTGTAAACCTCAGACCTTCTGAGCATAGAGAAAGTGTTAAACATCTGCATGGGCTTTCGGTTTCCCTCAGAGACAGATATCAAAGGCTTGGAGACCTTCAAGATCTTGAGAGTGCTCTGGACAAACAACATCTTGCGATAAAACTCACACCGGAAGACCATGCGGCTCTCCCCGATTTTCTAGAAAATTTGACAGCCTGCTTGCTGGGCAGATACCAAAGACTGGGAGACTTGAGAGATCTTGATGTTAGCATCACAACTGCTCAAGAAATACTTCGGTTGACAACCGAAAATCATCCAAAGCTGGCTGGACGTCTTCACAGTGTGGCTTTGGCGTTATCCTACCGCTATATTCGTCTGGGAAAGCAGGATGACCTCGAAGATGCACTGGGGAAAATTAAACAGGCTGTGGACCTGACATTGGAGGATCAAACCCTTCTACCCCGCCAGTTACATCTTATGGCAAACAGTCTTGACCTGAGATGCGAGAGACTAGGAAATACCGAGGATCTGGATTCTGCGACTGGCATTTATCAGAGAGCCATAAATATCACACCCAAAGACCATCCGGATCTTCCAGAATATCTTCAGGCGCTGGCATCAGCTCAGACCAAAAAATGGGAACAAACGAGACACTCAAAAGACTTGCAGGCTGCATTAGCCAATTATTCCCACTCTCTTGAGATTCCAGCGATCAAGCCGGTATTGTCTTGGAATTCTGCCATCGAATGGGCGTCATTGGCACGGGAGAATCAGAGCCCGCAGTGTTTGACAGCGTATAAGCATGCATTTGCTCTCCTTCCTGAGATAATATTGGTAGGCAGTAGCCTGTCCGTTCATCAGTACACAACGAAGAGTATCAATATCTCGGAGGCAACTTCAGATGCTATCAGTGCTTGCATTGACTACTGCGATCTCAAACTTGCAGTTGAAATTCTAGAGCAAGGGCTGGCAACGAGATTCCAACACATGTTACAATTGAAGACTAAGGCTGATGACCTACCAGAACCATATAAGGAGCGGTTTCAGGAACTTTCCTCTAAGCTGTATGCTGGATTAGCCGCGGATCCAGCGAAGGTTGCAAGTGAACGAAACACCTTGTTGGAGAAAATCAGAGTCTCCTCCGGTTTCCAAAACTTTCTACGCCCCATGTCGTATGATAACATCTCTTGGGCTTGTCGAAATGGTCCTGTAATAATCTTGAACGCCGATTCTAGACATTGTGACGCCATTATTCTTCGCCAACCAAGGGCTGAGCCTGTTCATATTCCCCTCCCAGAGGTCACACTTGAAATTCTGGAACGGCAAAGATCTACGCTGCTGAATGTCCTCCAGCGTTGCAATGTCAGAACTCGGGAAGTGGAATCCTCCCGGCTTTTTGGAATGCGAGAAGGTTTTTCGTCAAAATCAACGGCTGAGCATTTTGAGGACATCTTGAACTGGCTCTGGAAATCTGTCGTCAGCCCTCTCTTACAGGTTCTGGAATCGGTAGGTCTCCAATAGTCTGGGAGATACTAGAATTGAAAGAAGTTTCAGGATGCAGAAGGACGAATTTGGTGGTGTTTGACGGGAGCATTTGCGGGGCTCCCCGTTCATGCTGCATCGAAATCCGATAAATTTATCCATTCATACACGTCGACTCTTGGTGCGCTGAATGATGGATATTCGAGAAATTTGTCTGCCTTCCCGACTGTCGGTGTAGTTGGCGTTACTCATAACAGCAAAGCGAGAGAAGGACTATTACCTGGAGTTGAACAGGAGGTCAAGGGCATCACATCAATCGTTGGACAATCCAACATTCGTAGCCTCGTCGGTTCACATGCAACTATGGATGCAGTGAAGGACGTGCTTCAACAATGTTCATGGATTCATCTTGCCTGTCACGGAAAACAGGATCTCGTCGACCCACCAAAAAGCCGCCTTCAACTTTATGAAGGCAATCTTGAGTTGGAGACAATTTTGCAGCTGCAGCTATCTAAAGCGGAATTTGTATATCTGGCAGCGTGTGAAACAGCTATGGGCGATTCCGAATTAGTTAATGAGTCGTTTCATCTAGGTGGTGGATTCATTACAGCAGGGTTTCACGGTGCTATCGGCACATTATGGTCGATGCAGGATTCAGATGGGCCTGTTGTCGCCAACGTGGTGTATACCCATCTGTTCCGTGACGGACAGCCGAAGGCAAGTGAAGCGGCCAGGGCACTGCAAATCGCCGTGAGAAAATTGAGGAGTGTAGGAGCTCCTCCCGAGAGATGGGTTTCTTTCATTCATATGGGCGTCTAACATACCAATGCTGTATATAGCCTGTGAAAAGATAGGTATTCCAATATTCAATCCACGTACTGCGCCTCCCTGTACACACGACTATCTCGGGATTCTTCGGAATTTGACTGGATTTGACGTCGGTTGAAATCCAATGATTTTGCGCTCGCATTTCAAACATACTAGCAGTATGCCCGTGTTACGCTGGTTTTTTTTTTTTTTTTTTTTTTCCCTTCAAGTTGATTCCGATTCTGGAAGACGCCGCTCGTCGCCAACCTTCGGTTGGTTCGTCACGGCCTCATAAGTAGATCCAATGTGCAATTCTGTTTGGATCTTACCAAACTTGAACCACTCACCGGTCAAAATGTCTGCCAAGTTTAAATCAGAGATTTTTTGTCCATCTTTAATGCCCAAGGCACCTTGAGGAGCTTGAAAGAGGCCTTCTTTGTAACTGTCAATTAATATTCCTGATGAATGAGACAGTAAAGACGAGGAGAGAATACTCATAACAGACGAGGTACAAGTTAGAATTGTCAAAGTGTCAGTTTATAGGAGACTAGAGAATACTCGCGGCAGGCCGAGCCCACTCAGGAAGTCAAGAACTAAGCCAGGTGCGCAGGCGGCCTAATTGAACTCGTACGAATACGGGTGGAAAGCGGTTAACAACGAAAAGTTCCCAGATGGCGGGCAGCGGGACTGAATGGAAAACTTGGTAGATGGTGGTAAGCTTGAAGTGTTGAAAGCTAGGGCGCTGTTTATAATTCCCCAGGCAATTATAAACAGTTTTTAATTTTCGGTTTGTAAACAGGGCGTTTATAAACTGGTTTATAAACACCCAACCATGTATGCTTGAAAACTGGGCTCCTCGAAGGTTTGGCGATGTTTTCGTGTCTGCAGCGGCAAATTGAAGACTCTGGTGGCTTAGTAAATGCTTCAATCCCAGTCTCAGCTCAGAATGACTTCATACAGGTTGATTCCCAGTTAAACATGACCTATTGCTGCCTGATTGGGGCGGAGAAGCATTAGAACATATCTCGTTCAGTTGTCACCCAGGCTAGCTCAAACTCATTGCCAAAATATGGTCAAAAATGCTCCCTCCCCGGCCAACAGAGCACTGCCACAATGAAGAAAAAACCGGATGGTTTGGCCCCAAAACTTTTTGAACCAGGTTTATAAACCGCTGTTTACAAAATCCAAATGTCGCTATAGCCCATAGGTGCTTAATTATAATGACATTCACTTGATTGCTGAACCTTTAGGTTTGGCTACCCAGGGAACTTCGATCTTGACCAATTTTGCTACAAGAACAAACAAAAACCTCGTAATCCAAATTTGGTAATCATTCAAAATCAATCCCAACCCATGCAGATCGATCGTCGGTGGTTCAAGTGCTAGGTGTTATACTGGCATATGTATTATCTTCCACAATCTGACAGAATATGACTTCCGACTTTCCAACCCACACTCTGAGTGCACTCGGAAATTTCCGTTGCATCGGTTGTGCCTCGGAGAAGTTCTTCCGCCGATATCAAACAATCAAACAATCAATCTCTATGTCCGGAGATCCGTTGCCGCGTGAATCGCCACGTCGCAAAATCCTCCTTGCCTTCCCCCACCATGTCCTCCCTTGCTGTCTTCTGCGATGTCCCTATTTCTGCTGTGTTCGACCCCAATGCTACAACTACTTCTGTTTCTCTCGACTGGGTCGTCAACTCTGGTCTCCGTACCTTGAACTCGCAAGCTTCGGGTCTCCTGATGCTTCCATCCAACCTCGGAGACTTTCCTATGCGCCTGAACGTTCGTGTTGCTGCTTCCTTGCCTGCTGATCTTGTGCTTGGTTTGGACTGGTTCCGGTTTGTCTGTGGCACCACCCCTGCTCATGGAATTGTCGTCGGCTTGAGCTCTGGTCTGCTCGAGCTTCGACGTGATTCAGAAACTGCTCCACCCGCTATTGGTTTGTTCTTACTTCCGTATACTGATATTCATGGCTTTATTAAAGTATATATTCTCAGGATCACCCTCTGCTACCACTATTGTTGGTGCGGGCACCTTGTCCGTCCCGTCGGTGTTGTTTAACGGACCTGGTGGAGTATCTCCCCCCTCATCTGGACCTCGTACGCGAGGTGTAGATGTTGTAGCTGCTTGTATGCTTGCGGCCCCACCTTGTACGCGAGATACTATAAATGTTGAAACACAAATGAATGATTATTGCCCCATTGAATCGTTGCCCACTTTATCGGAGCCCTTGGATGACCGATTTGTTTTTCTCAGTGTTCGGGATAAAACAGATGTCATACATTGCCTCGTCACAAACCGGCGCGTAAGTGTTGCGATATTGAGAGAAATGTCTGTTCGTCATCAGCACATCTGCGCAAGAGAGCCCGGGGTAAAAAGAAAAAGTGCTAGTACTCTACGTGATGAATTCCTGGTGCATCAATGTACAGAAGCGTGTCTTATTCTCGGGGCTGAAGCTATGGTGGCCGGGTTCAATGGTACTGCGCTTTCACCTGACAAACTTCGAGAGTGTACGTTGATTCTCAACCTTACACCAAAGTCCATCAAAAGGAAACCCCTCTCGCTGCGTGAAAGCCCTCCCACAAAGGTTGCACGTCTTTCATTCGAGGAAACAACACCTGGGCTCAACTTTCCTGTCATGCTACCCCAAAGTGAAAAAGATGAGATTGTTCGTGAGTTTCGCGATGCTACTAATAATGCATCGTTAAAGCGATATGAATGCTCCTTCTGTGGTTGCTTCGAAAATGCGGGCCGTATCAAAATGAAACCAGTGGACGAACTTGACATTTCGCTTCTCAAAAAAGCTGTCAGGGAACTTCAAACAGTATCTCGCCAATCTCGAATTGAAACACTCAAACGCGATTCCGTTATTAATGACTCATATGTGCTCTGTCATCTCTGCAATTCAGCTGTGAGTAAAAATGCCTTTTGTTCCATTCCTTTGCGCAGTTACGCTAATGGTCTTTGGATAGGGACTGTCCCAAATGAGCTTCGTAATCTTGCATTTCTGGAAGAACAATGCATCGCGCGTGCCCGAGCCACAAAATGCATGTACAAACTCACCTTGGGGCCAACAGGTCAGTTTGCTGCTCGCGGAAATGTTTGTATATTGCCGCAGGATACAGCTTCCATGGTATCTGCGATGCCTGTTCCATTATCGAGACTACGGGATGAGATTTGCGTGATTCTTGTCGGTTCGCCTGACAAAGAGGTAACTCATGACATGCCGAAAAAGTCGCCACTGCCGGTACGTCGAGAGAAGATCAGGGCTGCCCTCTTCTGGCTGATTGAGAACAATCCTCTCTACGCCGACCTTGATAAAGCCTCGATAAATGAGAACCTCGAGGAATATCCAACGCATGACTGCCCGATTGCGGTTGCTGACTTTCTACGTACGGATTCCGCAAATAATCAAGGATCTTCATACACCTCATATTCGGATCAGGCCAATATAGAGTTATTCGAAGGAACCAATAGTTTTGAACTCACCTCCACGACACTTGTGGATGTCGATAGTGTCAATTCAACTTATCAGCAACGGAAACTCGATGCCCTCCGCAAATTGAAGAAACAGGAAAGTGTCTTCGTGAAGTTTCCATCTGGGTCTGCTCCATTATCCACATCCAAAAATCCTCGAGTATTTGGCTGGTTGTGGCCGACTTTGTTTCCGTACGGTGTTGGAATGGTAGACAATAACAATGTCAGAATTTCACCCAACTTACCGTTTCATCAAGTTGATACCTTGCCTCATGTGCAAGATTTATTGAATATCGCAGATACACGGTTCCAGGTCCACAAGTCTTTCATTTTTGTCATGAGTAATATCATCCAGCGGCACCAGTCATCATTTAAAGCTCGGCTTGCAACCAATCGATCATGGTTCCCGGTAATACAAGACTTGATGCACAAGATTGATCACCATTCTATGGATAGCTATCAGGCCAAGCTCGACAAAAATCCTTTTGCGAAGCCCGAAACCGAAGGTGAAAAAGCAGCAGTAAAGGTCATGAACTACCTGAATTATGTGTCCGATCATATTCCGGGTTCAGTGGGAGATGTGAACAATATGAAACAACAGCTTTGGCTACTCAGAGATATTGCACGGGAGGTTTTCATTGTTGAACTGAATTCGGAGCACGGAATTTCTGAGGCTTCTACCATTGTTGAACAGGGTGAAGAGCCCGATCCTGAAGCCCGAAATGTGGAGGAAGTCCAGCGCATGATTATTCCAGATGACGAGGATGATGGAATGATTGTCCTCACAGCTGAAAATATTAACTACGACCCTGAGGCTGACACTGATACTCGAGAAAAAAAATATTCCACACTGTTCAATGACATGTTTTTCCGGCCACCAGAGCTCAATTCCATGTGTGTCTGGGATATCTTGAGAAACTTTCGCAAAGAGAAGAGACCCAAGTCTAAGACTCAACGGAAGACATACTTGAAGTTCAAGCCCGGACATCCCCAGTATGCCTCACACTGTCTCAAGAAATTGGACAGGCCCGTAATACCGGTGCTAATGGGGTATCGTGTTCCCCGAAATGACTTGGAGTGCGATTAGTTGAAATATGCGGTTGTTGTTCTCTCCTTGTTTAAGCCTTGGTCGGATATCAAGACAGCACCACTCAAGGATCCGGACTTAGCCTGGCCAGACGCCCTCAATGACCTGAAAGTGTCCATGTCGCCAGAGCATGCTAGAGTACTACTCAATATGCAACTCTTGTACCAGACTCGAGACGCTAAATTTGACTACGCTGCAAAACGAGGCAAACGCCTCACCGAGTTGAAGAAAATGGCAAAAATACAGGTCTTGGAGACGAGGCGAGCGATGAGCTATATGATCCGGTATGGGAAAATGCAATGCAGACTGAGATCAATTCAGAGGACATCGACTTGGAGGACCCATTATTTACGAAGAATACTAGGGCTACCCGTGATGCGAAGCAAATTGTCTCTGAGGCAAGTAGTGCTGGTTTCTATCACGTTGAAAGCGTGCTCGGCCCAGATATCCGTGAAATGTTTAGTAACAGATCTAGGCTAGGAGACGAGGACGATGTCCTCAGCGCAAGTGTTGCAGCCAAAAGCCTGTTGAAAGAGAAGGATTCTTTGATTAAAGGTCGTCTGAGAGCTGCAGAAAATATCATAAATGACAACTCACACCGCCTTCAAATTTCGACGAAACTGTTTCAGGATCTGATTCGGCCCCACCGTGGCTGTCGTTGCAACCCTATCAACAACTGTGCTTTGCTCTCATTGTTAAACACACCTTGAACGATGAACAAACTCGAGCGTTTCTTCTATTAGCGGATAAGATTGGTCGTGAATTGAACGGTACTCGAAAAGATCCGCCCATTTCACTGCTCTGTACTGGACCAGGCGGGACAGGCAAGTCGGTTATTTTTCAAGCATGGAAGGAATTCTATGAAATTATCGGTCACCCAGAACGGCTGCGTTTGACTGCTCCTACCGGTGTTGTGGCCAGTGATATCGGTGGTTGTACAATACATTCGGAGGCAAGTTTAAGAGTTGCTCCTGCGAAAATGAAATCTACTCCAAGCTTGCGTACACATTTGGAGCAACGTATCTCACCGCTTGAGACTCTGATCTTGGATGAAGTTTATTTTCTAAGCGCGCAGGACCTGGCAAGATTGTCTGAGTATCTTTACATGGGAAAGGGGATTACTGACTTTATCTGTGGGGGATTGAATTGGGCTATTTGCGGCGATCCCTGTCAACTGCCGCCACCCGGAGGGAACTCATTATTTGACCGTGAATTAGTTCAGTGCCATACAAACAATAATCTTAATGACTTACATGAATGTGTTCGCCAAGAGGTAAAAGGTATTCAGATTTGGCACCAGGTTGAGCATGTCGTCGTATTGGAGGAGATAATGCGCCAGAAGGGAGACCCATTATTGATCAGCATCCTCAAACGGTTGCGGAAAGGTACATGCTCTGCAGAGGACAAGGTAATTCTGGACAAATATGTCTTATCAAGTTCAGAGTGTAGCACGGAAACAAAAGATCTCACCAATATCGACAGATGGATTGAAAATCCAGGATATGCATGTCCGCTGATAGTATATACAAATGTTGCACGGGATCGCCACAATACAAACATGGCTGAGGCCTTTGCTACCGCAACAGGCCAAGAATGCCATGTTTACCACTCGAGGGACACGAGGGGACGTGGGCGCAAGCAGCATCAGCTTGCTGGCCTCGCCGCCGAAGCGGCCTGGTCCCTCCCTGTCAAAGAAGCCAGCGACCTTGGCGGCAAGATAGGAGGATTTCAATTTCAATATTGAATCACTCACCGTAGACATTAGGTACCGTACGTGCCTGGGATGGCGGTGTTCTGCACTGAAAACCTCGCAACGGAGCTGGGGATCTCCAACGGCAGCCCTGGTACACTTGTATCAATTATATACGAGGAGGTTGAGGGCCGGCGCTATGCCATATCAGCCGAAGTTTGATTTTAGAGCATACACAAACAGCAATCCTGACGCACCATTTCCTCCCCGAGTCACGCTCAAAACTATCACCAACACAATCCACTTCCGGCTCCCCAATTCCGAAAAGATGTACAGTGCGACCCGCTCCCAGCTCCCCCTCATTCCCGCATTTGCCTTCACCTCGCACAACGCTCAGGGCCGCTCACTCGATGTGTGTTGCATCGATCTGGCCAGCTGTCCAGCAATCCAGAGTGCATATGTCATGCTGTCGCGTGTACGATCGCTCCAAGGACTCTGCATTCTTCGACCTTTCAGGTTACAAAACCATATCTCACAAGAGTTACGAGAAGAACTGAAACGTACCGAGCTCAAGGCAGAGATAACCAAAATATATTCCCGCGAGCGTCTGTCGTGGTTCTACGATGTGGTTCCAGAAGGTCAGGTCGCACTCTTGACTCAAGCCACCAGGCTCGAAAGGTCCGATCTGGACATCGCAATGGCCCCAAGTAGCTGACAGGTACGAATTTATTTCAGACCCTAATTAGCAATCTACTGACGTGTTATCAGCATTACCAACTCCAAATGCACGAGATTTACATGCTGCGCCTCCTCGCTCGCACTGTGGACCCCGGAGTTGGTGAAATTCACCCAGATTTTCACTGGCAAAAAGGGCGAAAATCACCAGATTTTCACGTACAATATGTCCCTTTTCACGGTGTCCAGGCTTATTTCGCGCCAATCATCGCTCTTTTATTGCAGAAATATGTTTTTCTTGATTTATCTAAGTCTTTGGGTGGGGACCACTGTTCTTTGAACGGGAGAAGCCGTTACATTGCATATCCCTTTCACCCTGTTTTCACCTGTTTTCTCAGTGAAAGGTGAATTTCGCGATGTTATACAGTGAATTTCGCGAATTCTGCTTTTCACAGTGTCGGGGTGTACTTAGGAGTATTGAGGTTGAAATTGGTCCGTTGTGTAGTGTATTGTGAATGAACATAATAATATCATTACCACATATACCAAGGAAGGGAAGGTTTGAACAACACTGAGGTGAGAAACTCACTCAAAAAAAGCGGGAGTGTCATAGATGCCGTGGTACGGGGATAATCACCGTTACCGCTCCACACTCAAAAAACCCCAAACCCGCTGTACTTTGCACATGCATTCGGGGTAGTTAACACACTCAAAAAATAAGGGTGATGGAAGCCGGGGTATGGAATAATCTTGCTGTAGAAAATGGTGCTCGGAGATGCATGAAACTACAACTTGCAACAGCTGAAATATTTCTTTGACGACGGAGAGGCTTACAGAGCTCCAAATTTTTGCACGATTAATACCGGGGTGATCAGATGAAGTGAACAAAGTCAGCTCACATAAGGCCAGTGGCAGCCCCCAGTTTTTGGCCCACCAAGAATTGTATTTAACTCCGACGTGATTTTATGATGGCCGACGTCAAATGCCCGGTATACAATCAATCTTCACGTCCAATTGAACCTAAAGGTTCAGCGCCCGCCTCGAAGAGGCCTATTCCCACGTCATTCACAATTTTTCAAATAAAAACCTGAGGCTACCTGTAGGTATTTCAGTGCGGAGTCCCCTCGTACACTCTGGCGCCGCGGCGCGAATACATGCCGCGTCCATTCCCCCCTCTGATGTCTCCACGCTCAGCAAAATCGCCACTCTATACCTCTTCCCATTCCCATCTCCGTTCCCTCCTTCGGCGGCGACACTCTCTTTTGTCGGCGTAGCACCCAGTGTCTCCCCCATCGTCGTCGCGGCACTGCTCGCACTGGGCGTCTGCAGCCCGAGCACATCAGCACCCGACGGGCCCGTGAGCGGCGTGCGCAGGTACGCTTTCCAGAACTCGCACAGCTCGGGTGTCTCCGCCTCCCACGAGCCGGGCGTCATTGCGCTCCCACCACCACCCACGCCGCTTAGAGACGCAGGCATGTGCCCGGACGACGCGGACGACGCCGCCGCCGAATGCGAGCCACGCCTGGAACGTGAGCGCAGCGGGCGGGACGAGCTGCACGCTTCCCTTCTCACCCCCTTTCATCCCTGCGGTGTGCGCGTCCTGCCACGGCCCCGCTTCCGACGGAAGCCCATCCTCCCCTCGCCGCAGTGGAGAAGAACGGCATCCCATCGCTCGCGAGCCCAGCGAGGACGTTGGGGCCGTCGAGGCCCATGAGCCCAAAGGCGGACGAGAACTCGGGCTGTCGAAGGCCTTGCGGGGGAATGGGAGTCGAAGTGGCCAGCGGGGTGGTGCGCCTGGAGGTCGGAGGGATGGGGCGCGAGTAGGGTGGTGGCGGAGGTCGTGCCCGTTGAGACAGGGAGGGCCGTAGTCCTGCGAAGATGTGTCAGTATCAGTACGCGCGATTGATCAATGGGGAGAAAGGCAAGGATAAGGGAAACGAAGGAAAAGAACGGATACGAAGCGCTTTCCCGGTCCCGCTCGTGAGAATCCAAAAAAGGCAAGTCGCCGTGCGCACCACTTGCGCCAAAAAATCAAAAAAGAAACTCCACTCACCCACAAACCCCGCCACTACTCGCTGGCCGACTCCGCCCGCTCACACTCCCTCCTACACTCGCCCCGCTGTGACCACTATGCTCAGAGTTGGCGGACTCGTAATATTCGTAGTAGGCGGGTAGTGGTAGAAGAACAATCCTGTGGAGGCTAATTTTAGCAGCATTTTGGGAAAGGGATAGGATGGAGGGGAAGGAGGGAAAGGGATGGACGGTGGAATGAGACGAAAAAAGGGAGAACAGGAGGGCGGAGGAATGAATAAAAAAAGCAACGCACCATCCCTAAAAACCTCCCATCAGCCGGTTGCGCGAAGTGCTCGTACCGCCGAGACGTCGGTCCAGGCGCGGAGCCCGTGCGCGCGCCAGACGCCTGCTGCTGTGCACAGAGAAACTGGGTCGAGGGAGAGTGAGGTGCGAGAGGGGAGCGTGAGGGCCGGGGCGGAGGAGGATGGGAGGAAGGGTGGGATGAAGCCAAGGAAGAAGATGAGGAGGGGAGGGAGGAGGCGGAGAGGGAGGAAGGGTGCCCGGGCCTACGGGCGCGGTTTGGCGGTGGAATTTGACGAATGTGCAGCGTGCTTTGTGGGCGACTCATTTTGCTGTTACAGCATCATCAGTACAGATAGGTATGGTAGGTAGGACGAGGGACGTGATGGTGCAAGAGAAAGGAAAGGAATAAACCGAGCGCGCGATGAACGTGGTGCAGCCCATGTCAATCGACAGCCGCAAGTGAAGCAAGAAAAAAGGGGAAAGCCAAAAGGAATGGCGTCCGCATCTGATATCGAATGAACAGACCAAGAGTCGACCAAGGAGAAAAATAATCGACACGGGCACGCCGCGTAGTCATGGCACACATGCTACGTCGTGGCAGAAGACTTCGCCATCGTCATCATCACAGTGTCTCGCCCAACGAACGCCCCAAACAAAAACAAAAACGAAAAGCGCGTCATCGAACCGCGAGTTGCTGTGCTCGTCATCGAAGCCCAAGCCAGGTCAGCCACGAAGCCGTGCCCAGCGCAAGTCCAATTCCAAACGAGTCGAGAAAGGGATGCAGTGACGAGAGGCGACGCGGGAGAACGAAGGAAAGCAGGCTAGAAAGAGGTAACAACACGGGACGCGTCATGATGACGACAACGCGCGGCGCCCGCACCCGCGCCAAGAAGAACAGAAAATAAAGCACCGACGATGCGATCGCCAGCCCGTCCATGCAAGACGCAATGACGACTCGTTCGCTTCCTCGACAAAAGAAGAAAAGAAAGACAAAACAGCGAAGACTCACCACACGGATTACTCCCAGCGCACGGTGGACTACTCTGCACGCACCGGTCGCATGCCTATTTCGGGTAATCGCGCGCGCGACGGCGCTGGTACCTAGCGGGTGGGTTAGCGTTCGTTCAGTCGTTTGCCTTCATACGCAGAGTTGAAAGGAATAAAGACAAACACTTTCCGCCTCCCGGGCCCGCCTCCGCCTACACCCGCTCCCCCCGCTTCCCCAGGGAAAGGCTTTCTCGGGGGCGTGCCATTTGTTGCCGTGGTGCTAGAGGAGGTCGGAGGGGGCGAACTGGTCGCCGCAGTGGGAGCAAAGTGGGAGGGTATTTACGCGTTGGATTGTGAAAGATGAGAGACGGTGCCAAGCATGTGCAAATAGTAAACACCGCTCGGCACGGCCCGTGCTCTCTCTCCCACTCATCACAATCCCACCCGCCAAGCCTTGTCTCGACCGTGGCGGGCATGAGCGCGCGACACGAAGGCGTGATCGCATTTATTTGTTCAATGTAATTAATTTTATTTCCGCCCGCGCTAACAATTTGTAACAAATTCCAGTTAAGTATGTACATAGATGCGGGGCCAAGTTGCGGCCTCCACAGAGAGCCCACCCGAACTTCCCGAGGCGGAATTGTCAGCACCGAACCTGAACCGAACCCCCAATTATTTCCTTCATGAGTCCCTCATTAATAACGAACAAAACATTAAATTTGATGCTCATCTCGTTCATTCATCAGGCTCAACTTGATTCTGGTTGAAATAGGATCTCTCTGGGCTGTGACCAAATCAATCATGTACTTGAGGCACAGAGGTACAGTAGCAAAAATAAAATAAAATGACTGAAATGCAGGTGCAGTTGCTTGTAGATGTTGACCTTGAAGCATGCCAAATATATTTAATGGCATTTTTGTTGCCTCCCTGGGTCGAATCCTACGATGGATTGGGAGTTGGACTTGTGCAGGTGATACATTTACTTTGGCCACACTGACACAACTCAACCACTACCGACATTGTGCCAATTCAACCACTCTGACTTCAAAGCCCAACTGTCCACCCAGACGATGAATGGATGTCCCATTCCGCAGTCATTCTCTATCTCTGAAATTCGTTTGTTTTGGCAGCCACCATTCAATTAACTCCCCTCTGCAGTTTGGTGGACGCAAACCTTTGGAACAAAATATACATTCATCCTCAGGCAAGGTGTTCGTTTCTTTTTTGAACTTCAACAGTACTTCCAACTCCAGGTTTTCATTCCACTACAACCCACACACTTCAGACGAAATTCCAATGCATAGAGACCATAATCCGGGATCAACTGAAGATATTATCAAGTGCTTCTCCTGTTGGAGTCAACATTCTTATTTGTTTACTTTAAATTCCGCAGCTGCCTGAGGATTTAAATTTTAGATGCAGTTTAACTTTGGTCTGAGTGAGGCAGCGAGTTGGAGCTTCCTACTCACTGCTCTTGCTCTGCCTGAGATAATTCTCCCTGAAAAATATGATAAAATTAAGTTGGTGATCCGCATCGCAAGCTGCAGGAGGCATTGTCAACTTGCAAGTCCGACATCTTTGGTCAGAAGTGTTGGTGGCCTCGAAAAATTTAAGACCCAAACTGGGCTACTTCCTGATCCGCATTTGGATGCGGCTAGGTCGACCTAGCAGACTATTTTGTGGGACAGCTCTCAAACAACTCGAAAGAATGGGGATCCACACTGAATTTCAGTAATAGGGGGAGTGTCCTGCTCTCACCTCATTTATTGAACTAAAGTACTTGACCGGTGAGGATCCTTACATGTCATGACTTTGATTTGATATATATATATTTAAGGGGAACATGAAATGTACAATACAGACAATTTTACGCCAAGCCTCAAGATATCTCCTCATCAAACCTGACTCTTCTGATGTCTCCACATCAAAATCTCAAGAAGCTTCTTCAATAGATGAAATGAGATCCTTCAGCTCCTTCGCTTCAGCCAATTTGTCCAGGGAGCGGTATGTCAGTGCTAGATTCCCCATAGCGTGCAAGGTGTCTGGATGATTATCACCAAGGACCTTTCTATACTTTTCTAAGACTGCAATTTGGAGTTCTTCTGCCTTCTCCACCTGACTCAGGTTGAAAAAGACTGCCAGATTATGCATGTCATCAAGAGTGTCTGGATGATCTTCCCCCAGAAGCTTTCTCCGCTTCTCCAGCACAATGGCTTGAAGCTCTTCTGCCTTCTGCAGTTGCCCTGATCTGTAAAATGTGACTGCCAGATTGGACATGGCATCTAGAGTGTCCAGATGATCTTCCCCCAGAAGCTTTCTCCGCTTCTCCAGCACAATGGCTTGAAGCTCTTCTGCCTTCTGGAGTTGACCTGATTTGGAAAATGTGTCTGCCAGACTATGCATGGCACTCAGAGTGTCTGGATGATCTTCCCCAAGAAGCTTGCTCCGCTTCTCCAGCACAATGGCTTGAAGCTCTTCTGCCTTCTGGAGTTGACCTGATTTGGAAAATGTGTCTGCCAGACTATGCATGGCACTCAGAGTGTCTGGATGATCTTCCCCAAGAAGCTTGCTTCGCTTCTCCAGCACAATGGCTTGAAGCTCTTCTGCCTTCTGGAGTTGACCTGATTTGGAAAATGTGTCTGCCAGATTATGCATGGCACTCAGAGTGTCTGGATGATCTTCCCCAAGAAGCTTGCTCCGCTTCTCCAGCACAATGACTTCAAGCTCTTCTGCCTTCTGGAGTTGACCTAAGTTGTAAAATGTGCTTGCCAGATTAAGCATGGAACTCAGAGTGTCTGGATGATCTTCCCCTAGAAGCTTTCTCCGCTTCTCCACTACTTTGAGGTTAAGTTCTGCTGCATCTTTGTACCGTCCTGAAAACAAATAAACATATCCATATTGTGCATCAAATTCTATAAGACCCTCTGGGTTCTTGTGCATCAAAGAGTCAACATGAGCAATCAAGTTCAAACATGTGAGCTCTGCATCCTGCGGTGGAATTTGTTTAATGGACATGCCCAGTATGGGACCTATAATAGAATAGTATGATTCTTCATTGCACAGACTGTTACGACTCCACTCATGAACTAGAGGATGGATCGAGAACACTCTCCTCCCTGAATCAAAGTTGATCAGGGAAAATGCCTTGATCTCACTGGTGACTTTCAAGAAGGCCAGTGAGTTCCATTCACCTGCAGGCCCCAAGAAGTGCGAGAGGAATTCCAGGGGCTTCTGTAGTTCTTCTTTGGATGGACCAGAGGATGGGAATTTATATGTGGCAGCTCTGCTGAAAATTTCCTCTGAAATCCCATCTCGATGAAGAAAAGAACAAAGCTGCAAAAACATAGCTGCTGGTGGACTGAGCTTATCAAAGCTCATTTGCCATGTTGTATACACTGTCCAAGCATAGGTATCATGAGATTGGGCTGGCCTTTCACGGAGCAGTTGGGCCCGATTCCTTGTGTAGAGATCCAAATAACTGTCCAGTGCCCCACATTCAAAGATGAATGCTCCAGCTTGAACAATTGCAAGGGGAAGATACCATAGTGCCTTTAAACACTTGGAGTGAATAAATGAAGGAGTGAGATAACTGCAACTGACCTTCACAATGTCAGATGCAAATTTCACATTGCTGGGTGACCGCTCTTGTATGGCACTTCTGAGCAATAATTCTACAGCCTCTGTCTCTTCCATGTCTGTTACTAGAGAATTTGATCCTGCATAGACACAGAGCCCAGGATTTCGAGATGTAATGAGAATATTTCCATGATTGCACTGGGGTAAAAAACTGTTCAGGTTGATCTTGGGATCATCGGCATTGTCGAAGAACAGCAGCCACTCTTCGTGTTTATTAGTAAGCCACTGCTGGGAGTCCTCTATGGAGCTGCCAGCATTTTTTGCTTTTGATATGTCCTTCAGGCCTGTCTCAATTGTTTCAGTAGTGCTTGCATCAAGGAAGAATTTGTTGATGAAGCTATAATGATGATCAGACAATAGTGGAATATTCAAAGATGAGTATTTAACCTACTGGGATGATTCTTGAATGAACCTTAATGCAATCTGTGTCTTCCCAGCACCACCTAGTCCATGCAACACATAAATTTGCTGCTTTCCCAGGTTCGGGCTGAAAAACTGATGCATTTTGTCAAGAATTGCCTGCCTGCCATGGAATATTCTGGATGCGGGAGGACAATTGTTGAGAGGAGTTTGTGTTGCTTGCACCTCAGGCAACTCTGAAAACATCAAATCAGAGTCAGATTCAATGAGATAAAATGAAAACAAGTGTACTGGTAAACACCACAGCTGCAAGAAATTCATCCATCTTGAGCCCCATTGCCGTGACAGCTATGTGAATTTCCTCTGCTTTGAATCCGATTTCAACAGTGGTCATAAACTAAAATTTGTAGTCAGCAAACCGGCATTTTATCAACGCGAAGTGCCTTGCCTCGAGGTCTGAGCATAGTTCTTGAATGCCCTTCTGATATCCGGTAACCTTATCTTTGATATTGGTTGCCTTGAAAAATCCCTTGATGTGGCCACGGACCCCTTCCGATTTCTTCTGTAGTTGCTTGATCAAAAGAACAACATCGTCTAAATACCTATAGAATAGTTTGAATACGGAACGAAAAATGGAAAGGGAATTTGATTGCTTACCTCTCAAGCTTTTGGCATCGGGTTCTCAGGTCGGATGTGTCCTGATGGGACACCACCTGACCACGGAGGAACACTGCGATCCGCATCGTACTTTCACAGAGCTCTCTTAGATCATCTTGATTCTCTTTCATTTGCTGTAGCAGAGGGTTAGCCACGGATTCTGTAAGAACTATCTCCAAATGCAGACCTTGACTGTTTCCAACAGCACAACAACTGTTCCCAAGACACCTTTCACATACGGTGCTGGGACAAGCTCTGCTGCCTCTTTGAGTATATTTGCAGCCTGGATTAAGCCCGTAAGCCAGCCTGATTTTGAAGTGGAGGGAGATGTGTGCTGGAATCTACTCTTCATCTTCTGGGACGGGGTGGATGCTCTGGTACTGGGGGACTACCTGCGGACATGGTGAGAATTGGAGTGAGGACGAGAATGCCACATGATGCAAGCGCATGGTGATGGAAGGCGATTGTGCGGTGCGGCATGAGTGCCGACGGTGATAGCTTATAACAATTCTCGAACGAGACATAATATTGTCAATAAAGACGCTGGAACGAAGAATGGATGAATCTTGACAATGTGATAACCGGGCCAATATTCAAAATGGTTGTGAAGCCTTTCCCAAGATTTTTTGGTGGTACCTTTCCCAAGACTTAAATTTCGGCAATTGAATCCGTGGAGCGTGTGCGCTTTAGATGGCCTTCGAATACAGACGACAGGCCTAATTTAACAAAGCCAGAGACTGGAAAAGCCATCACCAAGAAAATTAATGATCGGACTCCTCGAGTTTCTGGTTTCAAACCGAGAATGGTCAACAGAATGCGAAGGGCAGTCAAACATATTGAGTGCCCCTGTTGCATGTATTTTCAGAGTCGTAAAAATCATAAACAAACAAATGTCGCAAAAGTCCGATTTCACTTATAATCTTCTATAAGGCCTTTCTGAACCTTATCGTGAAATTAAGGAGGGTTATAAGCACTTGTAAGACCCTATAACTCGCTTAATTTCCGGATAAGGCCTTATTTGAGGTTATAAGTTATCAGCGACTTTTGCGACATGTCATCTATGTGGGCCAGTTGAGCTCTCCACCTTTGACGGATATAGATCGGGAGCTTGACGCATGCAGGAACGCTCGCCGGAAGAAGGTGCTTTTGGCTGCGTGCACCTGTCACGGAAGATTCCTGCCTCACCGAACAGGTGCGCCGTGATCTACTGCAGTTCTTCGAGTCAAGTGACTGATCAGTTCGTTTCTTTCAAGAATGTGATTGCGGGCATGTCCCACGAAAGACATATCCTGATAAGAGGAAAAAAAAGAAAGGAATGAATTGTAAAGTGAAAGAAACACGATCCATAAAATTTGGCGCTGGGTTAAGAGTTATGGAGCCAGCGTACACAGCGTGCGGCGCCTAAACTCCCGTATGCGCCATTGTCCGAGGCGTGGGCGGAATTGCGGCCACCAAGGACCGAACAGTCGGGCGGAGATAGCCCACCTAGATTTCGGCCCACGACCCATGATCAATCGTTTCTCTGAGTGGGCGGTGAACACTGTGTTTGAATCGATAGCTTATTGCTGTTTGCAAAATAGTTGGCCAAAATGCTGTTTTGGGAAACCAACAATTTTGAGTCAGGCAAAGTAATCTGCTCATAGCTCCCTCAGTACATTATATATTGACACCAAAATATATGTTTTTGAACACTACTCGTCTGTCCGCACCTCCTGGGCACAAAAGCTAAGGATTTGGCCGAAGAACGAATGAGATAGCGAAAACGACATAGTTAACGGCGAAACGCGAATAACTCTACGACAAAGACAGCCATCAACTAGCAGCAAGAACAAAAGACACTCTATGGGTCTTCTCAGTGGGCGCCACGTTGGAATTTTAACCGAAAGTTGAGCTAGAGTGGCCGCCGGCGCCGTCGCTGTCCATCACTCCGTGACAGAACACGTATCGTCACCCTTCCCTCTTCAAATAACTCTACCTGCCTCCGCCGGCGCCGCCTCAAGACTGTCACGGTCGCCGAGCCAACATGTTGGACAATGTTACCGACGCTTGAATACCCCGAATGCCGAGGAAATCTACGCCTTCCAGGATGTCGATCCCAGCGAAGGCGCCAACACTGCACGGCACTTCGGAGTACTGGGCGCTGCTGAGGAGAAGCTGAGGAGTTGCTGGTGATCTTGTGAAGGCCTATCAGGTGAGTTTCGTTGCGTAACGTGTCGTGTTTCTTCCGCTGACGTCTTTGTACGGGCGCGATCCTGGTGATGCGACATGTACCGCGGCCACAGTAACCTACGAGAGCTTTTGACCAAAATCTCGCCGTGGGGCTCTCAGGAAGATCCTATTGGAGGGCCTTATCGTCGCCTGTAGTCCATACCTGTCTCCGTCGTGAAGTTATAAGCTGTTCTCTCGCGAATACGCCACTTTGCACAATCTCATTCATTTTGGGGTGGACCGCCAGGATTTTATGCTCAGGAGGTGCGGACAGATGAGTAGTGTTCGAAAACATATATTTCGGTGTCGATATGTAATGTATTGAGGGAGCTACGAGCAAAATACGGAAAATGACGCAAAATCGTTGGGTTTCTCAAAAAGGCAATCTGGCCAACTATTTTGCAAGCAGCAATAAATCTGAACCAAGGCATGGAGAGAATAAGTAGTGGAACAACGGGTGGATTTCACCAACTGGGCACATGAAGCATGATAATAACATCGAAGATAAGATCATATTGGATGCATGTCGATCTGCGTCTGCGCCGGGAAGGCGAAAAAACGAGGCGTGTGGGGTTGGCTGAAGCACAATTATTGAAAGACAGGGATTTGCGAAAGGCCGAGAAGGAAATGGGAGTAGAATGAGACAGAGATAGGAGATAGAGTAGCGGTGCGAATAACACGCAGGAATCGCGCCCAACGAATTCGAATCTGACTTTGCAGCTGCGAGGAATAAACGCTGCAAAAATGCGACGGGAATGCATCGGGAAACAACGTGCATCTAGAGCGGGTCGTCCTAAGCGGCGAGTGATCCGCCCGAGAGGCGAAAGCGACATAGCGCACCTATGCACTCGAGTCCTCATCGAATTTAGCGTATCTACCGATGGGGGCACTTGGTTTAATGATAGCAAGTCGGTTGCTGTTATCTCTGGTCTGGGTAGCGATAGATTGAAGTCCACAGTCGTCGCGAGAAGGAGTTGAGGAGCGGATGACGATAATTTAATTTCACATCGTGTGAGGCGGCGAGACAGTGAATGCGAGCAGCAAATAGAGCCCACATGCATGATAGCCACAGAAAGGAATACGCTGCAGAGCGGAAATTCCGCGCGCCGAAGGCCTGTCACAAGCCGAGGTGAAGTTTTCTACTCGGACGATCCTGGAAAACGCAGGAGTACGCAGGAGTACAGTTGCAGAAGTTGTGGAGCTCTGAACGGCGGGCCAGCGCAGATATGGAAGGGCATGATGCACAAGCCACAGATGACGAGGCGAAGACCACCGCAGAATAATTGGGACGCAACTAAGAAGACGGGATGAAACAATCCACTTGGGAAGTTGCCAAAGACCAGTGAGCCATGCGAGAACTAAAAAAATATCAGGGAAGGAACAGTAATTCCGAAAAAGCGAGAGCTGATACAAGTGCTCGAGGAAAAATCATAACATCAAAGGAGGAAGCGCCGCGATTGTAACCGATACGCTCTCGGGCTGAGACGCGGAATGAGACGAGAACTAGAACACCGCATACGGGAGGGGCCAGGCGGGCGAGACAGGCGGCCCGGGTGCGATGCCGACGCTGTCAAGCGCGACTGCCAGTGAATGGGGTCCGCTGCTGCCCTCCCATCTGTGCCCGCGCCTAGTGCATCCATACTACCGCCTACCCACACCCGCGCCAAGGGTCGAACCAGGAGTCGTCAGCGACGCACACGCGGGCGGCACAGATGCAGTCGCGGGCGCGGAGAGCTCCCTCGGAAGCACACAGGCGGCCAGCACATGCGGCGATGCAAACGGGGAGGGCGCGAGGTCCTCAGGCGAGAGCGCGCACCCAGGCCCCGACGTGCTGGGCCTTGGGCTTAGCCACGCGCTGGGGGCTGGTGGCAGTAGACGGGCTCGTGCTCGCATTCGTGGGACCGTATTGCTAGTGCTCAAGCTCATCTTCGTGGCGATGGTGATAGCGATTGATGTAGAAGTGCGTATTGCGGCCGAAGAGGAGGGCGGAGGGCGGAGGGCGGAGGGCGGAGGGCGGAGGGCGGAGAGGGCGCCTGGTGAGTATCCATTCGTTTGCTTTCATACACGGAGGAGACACACCTTCCGCCTCCCCTGCCTACACCCGCTACCCCACTAACCGCTTTCTCGGTGGTAATTTTTTGACGTGGCGCGAGAGGACGTGGGAGCGGGCAAACTGGTCGCCGCAGTAGGTGCATTTGTGGGGGCAGTCTTGTGCGCGTTGGATAATGAGTGGACGACCGCGTCTTCACTGAATTGGTATGACGGTAAGAGACGGGATGGCTGTGTCGAATGATCTCATCATTGATCCAAGCTCTCTTGTCCTCTCCTTCCACCATCATTCGCGCCGGTTCATTCACTCGTCGGCTGCGGCACTGGATCTCTTCACTGAGACTAGGCCTCTTCTGGTGTTTCTTACCTGCTCCATCTGTACGCCCTTCAATCAGCCGACACCGATGTCTCAGCGCAACCGCCTTTGATGTGTCGACGCCGCCTGAGACTTTGAAATTCATTCCGCAAATTGTCGGTCTCACTCTCTGGACTCTGTATATAATTTTACCGGCCGTGGCTTCAATTTTTCGGTCTTTATTGCTGGGGTTACGGCACGCTCCGTCTTGAATCGCATTCGCCCGCGAATCTACTTATTGGCTTGGAACTGTCATGACCATGTGTCTTCTGTAAGTGTCTCTCACCCACGTCTTGCTAGTTTACCGGTCGTCCGGGACGTCCTGACTGGTTCTTCGGGGAACTAGCGGTTCTTCTTAGTCTTTCCCAACTTGTATTTGTCAGCGACCTGCCGTCTTGGCGACGATCGCCCACTCAGTGTTAAAATTGGGGACGGTGGTGGGAGTGTGAGTGCCGTAGCTTCAAGCGCGACACCGCCTTCAGCGGGACGGCGGAAAAGAATACGAATACCCTCTCTTGGATCCGTGGGTTGCTTGTTTGAGCGGTCGACCCACCTTTCTTTCCATTCAACCACGACATCCACTGCGTTGCCTCTCAGTCACGGAACTGACGCGGTCTCGTGTTTGATACATTGACTGGTGCTGCGACTCGACTAAGGGCTCTGTTTTACTTTAGTCTACTGCCTCTTATGCTTGTCTCTCGCCTCGTATGACTCAATTGGCCGTATTCGGTTTTCCAACGGACACACCAGCACCTCAAATCGCACCCGCCGGGCTTCCATCTCCCGTCGTTCACGCGGCAGCACCGTCGAAGCCAGCCCATCCTTCCTGAATGACGGCGCAGCGGTCGACGAGCTCAAGGACGAGTGTACGAAATACATCCTAATAGACGACATGGTTCCGCGCGCTACCACGGACCGAGTGCACCGGCTCTGTGACCTACCCGATGAAATCTTCGTCTTCATCCCTCCCTACATCTTGGACCCGGCTGCGATTGGTGTCATCATCATCCTTCCTGCGCCGTCACCTCTACTCCGCACACCGTCAGATCTCCGTCTTCGAAAGCACCGAGATATCACCATTTCACAGCGGGACTTCTACTTCTTCAGCGACATTCAAACGTCTCTCAAGCAATGGGTCATCGCGCGTGTTTCAGAGTCTAAGCGTACGCGATCCAATCCAGTCTCGCGCACTGACTCTGTAGGCATTCTCTACAGCTACTTTGATCCTGACGAGCTGTTCCCGACTCTGGAGTCATTTCAGCAATACCACGGAATCTACCGAGTCTGCCGTTCCAATTGCAACGGCAGCTGAACCTCAGATATCTACTGCACCCTCACTGTACCTAACCACGCTCTCAACCCATTCCAGCGCCGTGCGCGCGCGTATTCGCCCTCTCGCATCCGACCCAATCGCGCACATCTCATCTTCTGCTTCGACTACGGCTCGATGATTGACACTTGATAATCCCTGCGCACTGCAAACGGACCCTCCTTCTTGAAATAATCGCAAATTTACCACTCGAATCCCCTGTCGAGCAACAATTTGAAGTATTCCCCTCAGAGGATCTCAAGCCGTTGCACGACGACGATCACATTTATTTCTGCGGTATGAACGAGACTGCTGACCGTGTTTCGGCGTTCGGAAATGTTCGATGTTATACAGCTACAGCCTTGGTGTTTCAGGATTTCGAGCCAAGTTTCAGATACAACCTTGCCGAGCCGCTACTTACTGTAGAATTGGACGATTACCAGGATTTTTCCTTGATTGCGGACAAGATTTCGAATGAGCTCAACCACGAGTTGGAGCGATACCCTGCCGGCGAATATGATGAATATTTCGATTCCGAGATAAGTGCAATCCACTATTCTTGCGAGCCTGATTTTACGGTGACAGAGAGCCCTAGGTCGTCGGCGACACAGTCCGCAATATGATTCTACTAAGGCTCCCTACGCCGTACACAAACCCCTGATGAATCCTCCATCATACCAGCACGACCATGTTGACTCACCCTGCGCTCAGTATCCCTTGTTCTTTCCCGTATTGTCGGTGCCTGCCCCATTCAGGTCCTTCGGCGCCAATCTGTTTGCATTTGACGTCTCCAAAATCAATTTGATGCATACTCTGCCATTCCTCCAGAGGTATTTTGCCGTTTTATTATCCAGAACCGTTTGCACTCGATCCTTCCCCCGGTGGAGCTAAGCCGCCTTGGCTGATTGATTCGGGAAGACGACCTAACTCGAGCGGCGACGAAGTTTCGCAAACGCATCAGACAGATAGGGGTTCCGGTGTCGCATCCGGAAGCTGGAATCACAACTCTCTGATTCAGTGTCGATGCTGCGGGTAGGTAGGTAGGTAGGTAGGTAGTTACCAGCCCCGGACGCCATCCCCAGTTAGCTAGAGTAATTACTTGTACGTCGAATAGTGCTACATGGGCCCCAAGGGGCCCGCATGCACTCTAATGGAACTTATATTAAAATTTAATTAAAAGATTACACAACAGAGAACACCGCTGGCGCTTAATTTATGCCTTCGATTGTTATCATATGGACCGATGGGAATCACTTACGTCCACCAAAGTCTTGTAGCAATCTCACAGTTCGCCGTGTATGGCCGAGTGGAGGCCCAAGATGGGAACCAATACCATCTACTTACCGCCACCCAAGATGCCATTTGAAATCCGTAATGCCTGCTAAGGTTGCACTTAATTTATATGGACTAATAGGATTGACTTACGCCCAGCAAAGTTGTTCGCCGTGTATGCCCGACTGGAGGCCAAAGATGGGAACCAATACTACCGACTTACCACCATCTGTGATGGATGCCAGTCATCGTTACAACTCAACGATCGTACGTTCCGTTTCAACTATCTATTTCATACTCCCATTTTATTTCCTTTCTTCCACTTGTTACAATGCTCACCATTCCCTTCACTACTTATTTCAACTCCCCTCGTATCGCTAATATCACCATTGCTCCCCTCGTTGCGTTGGATATTGTATTTCACATTATATTCCAATGTGCTGTTCTCATAGTAACCTACATGTATTTAAACCGCGGGTACTGGTTCACAATACATCTTTTCACCCTTCATAACCTCTTGCCGCCTCCGCGCCCTCTGCGACTGCTTAACAGCCTCGCACTCAGTCTCAACAGGTATAAGCAATCGTCTAGCACTTACTTCTTACCTAGGACAACTTACCTCTTGAATATTCGACGGCCTGTGGCCCGGCTATTCATTAGGTTCACGCGTAGAGAAAGTACACGGGGATCTTGAATCGTAGTTAGATCAACCCTTGATCCATAACATTGGTGGACACTGTAGGATCTCCGTTCACACACTTTCCTACCGACATCCATCCATCGTTCAATAAATATTCACCATGGCTAGTGCTGCTGGAAAGCGGCGTAAAGGAGCCGCTGCTTCTACCGTACCACAGGATACCATGGAAGACAATTCGGTACCGGGAGGAATTAATGTTGGACCGGGTAGAGACGACGATGAGCAGAACGCGCTTGATCTCGATCATCTCGATCATCTCGATCACCCGGATACCACCCCCGAAGTACCCGGTTCATTCCTTATATCAGAACACGGGAGTCCTCCCATGTTCAAACACTTCGCCTCACCCACACCGATGATTGACCTTCATGCTGGAAGTCTCAGCGACGCAGAAACATTGGAAGAATATGCGGGACCAGTGCTTACCACATCGGTTGATCCCGCTATTCGCGTCGCAAAGGGAACCCTTCATCTACCAACATTCCAACCATACTCCAACATCCTCAAGGGCAACCCTGCTGTCCTTGAGCGTCGCAATTTGGCTTTGGAATTGGGAGCCCATGGTTTTGCGAAGCATTTTCTTTTGGACGCAAAGGTTGCCTCCCGCAGGCTGTTCATCAGTACCTTTCGAGCCGAACTCGAAGCTCTCGCAACCATGATTTCATCGGTAGAGGTTGCACAGCTTGTAGAGAAGGGTGGACCGGTCTACCGTTTGCAAAGGGCGCCATACTGGACCTTGTGGAAGCTTCTGGATGACCTTCGCAACCGTGCGAAAGTTGCGTATGAGGTTTTCGGTGCGGATATACCCCCCATGCCGACATGGGGTCGAAGCGAGGATCCACGAGCATTCTACGCTGAAAACGAGTATGAAATCCTTGGCATTTGCTATCGGGTGGAGGTGGAAAATTACCTTGCCACTCTTGATCAAGGCTTCGACTTTGCCAAGAATGAGATTCGTGCCCCAGACGAGGAAATTCTAAATTATTATAATGAATTTCGGCGCAGCATCTCGGTCAAACCACCGCGAAAGGCTGACTCTACATCTGGCAATGTTCAAAATTCCTCCATTGATGGGTCCTTTGCTCGACTTCATCCTGCCTCATCTCCCACTCCAACGCGTCAGGAACCTACAGTAGCATCAAATCGGAGCAAGGTTCAAACACTATTGAAGGAGCAGGCTCGCGGAATCATTCCCGCCAGGTTCGTATCGAGGAGACAGCAGGGGATGACGAGCGCGAAATTGAGGAAATACCACCTCCTCGAACAGGATCTCGTCGCAGCGCTCCTCCTCGGGAGGCATTCGGCAAGTCACCGGTCCCGGCTTCGAAATTCCAGGAAGCATTTAGTAGCATCCGCTTCGATCGAGACACAGCTTCTCATCATCAGTCTAAACGAGTCCGTGACCATCTCTCGGAGGGTATTCATTCCGATGGACGAAATCGCGAACTTCCACCCCATCTATCACATCTGGGTTTTTTGATTCCGACCCATGCTTCCCGGCCGTCGGAAAGTACTCATCTGAGACAAACCAGAGCCGAAGCTCCAGGCGATCCAGACCCTGGTAGTGACGCCAGCGACTCAGATGACGACAACGGCGGGAGAGACAATCGAAATAACAGACTGCCGACTCGTGATCCGAAAGGGACGGGAGGGCCGCCGAGAGGGCCGGGCCGAGCAGGTGGAGATCCAGATAACGATCCGTCAGATTCTGACAATGATGGAAATGGAAACCCACGGCGCGGCGTACCTCGAAATGGTCGTCTACCTTCCAATAGGCCACAGAATGATTCTCGCAATTTTTCTGGCACTGATGACAAGGATAATGGTCGTTATTTTGACATGCGCCTTAAGGATTCAGATGTTCCTAAATGGGATGGGAATCCGGACACTCTTCTACGATGGATTCAGCGCCTCAATCTCATTGCCGAAGATGGTCCGAAGGCATGGAAACAGCTTGGAAAAATTGTACCACGTGTTCTTACCGGCACTGCGCAAGATTGGTACTTCAGTCTTCCTCTCGATTATCAGCGAAAAATTCGCGAAAATTGGGAGACCATGAGACAAGCATTGGCCGACTTCTTCCTCTCCAGTAAATGGCTTAATAAAACCCGAACGAAGGCGTTGCGGGCCACCTATCGCCAACAGGGACACGGGAAGGAAAAACCCAGCGAATATTTTATTCGCAAACGCGAACTACTCAATTCGGTCTACGCTTTCGAAGATTCAGCAATCATGTCGGAGATTATGAACGGTGCACCTCGGTCGTGGTGCACTGTCCTGGATACCCAAAAATACCGAGACATTGTCGAGTTCCACGGCGCCATTGTTTTCCACGAAGACACGCTGTTGGATTTGCCTATGAATAAATCGGAAGAACACGGAAAACAGGACTATGTGGATCGCCGTAAACCCTTTGAGAAGCCGAATTCTGCTGTGCGCACTTATCTGGTTGGCGCATCTTCGACCTTGCCACCCCCAAAGTTCCCTAAGGATGACAGCAACGTATCTAAGAAAGGCAGCCCAGAGTCCAAGGGGGCTAGGCCTTGCCGTCATTGCGGAAGTGGGAAGCATTGGGACAACGGATGCAAGCACTCGTTCAAGGCAAATAAATTTGCACGTGCAAATTTTACAACGGCAACGGCAGAGGACTCAGCTGCGCAGGAAGAATATGATGAGCTTTACTATGGCTTGGACGATGCTTCTTCCGCTGAAGACCAGGGTTTTGACGAGCCCCTTCAGTCTACCGGGCCTTCTGCTTTCCAACCCAACGCTGACTTGAAAAGTGGGGGGGACACTACACCGGCACTGAAGGGGAAAAACGGGCCTAAAAACCCGAAACCGAGCGTTGAAGAAGTTGAAGACGATGAAGACGAACCATATACCAAGCTGCACCCTCTCTCTAATTCCATTCTTGAAGACAACGAAGACTTTATCCCCATCACTAATAGTTGCGACTCTCATCCAGAGGAGACTCCTCTTGATACCCCGAGCCGTGATGATCCATCTTCCTATAATTTTGATCCTCCTCTCGACGATATACCCACCGGCACTCACGATCATGACGACTCTTCTAGTTCATCTCACGCAGACATCGATGCTGAGGATCTCCCCGAAACCTCGACGCCGTCTCCAAAGCCAGCATTAAATCGGCGCTCACGGCGAAGATTAGCGAAGGAGATTCAAGCATGCAACTATCGGGTAATTAGCTCGCCTGATACCTGTGCTCTGAAGCCTCTTATTGAGCTGCGGAAGCATATGGCGCGGCCGCCCGGCAGCTCATTTCTCGGATCAAGCGCCACAGAAGCAATCGCAACTGTGGGAAGCCTGAATACCGACCCAATTATGGTTATTGTCGATTCCGGTTCTGACATTACCTTGATTTCCCGCAAGACTTTGAATGCACTTTCAACCCCTTTGAAAACGCGGCAAGGACATCAGGTGGATTTAATTCAGGTCACCGGAACTACAACCATAACAGGCTACGTTACTCTCGATTTATTCTTCGTGACCGAAGATGGTCCCGTTAAACTCATCGTCGAGGCCTACGTAGTGGACGACATGACCACTCCTTTCATTTTGGGCAACGACTTTGCTGATCAATATTCAATCTCTATCATTCGCGAGGAAGGGACAACTCACCTCCAATTCGGAGATTCTGGACGTCGACTCCCTGTGGAATCCTCCACTTCTCCACCCCTTGTCGATGAAAATGGCGATGCATTTCAAGTTAAATGCGCCCGAGTTCGTGCTAGGAAAAACACCAAACAGGCCAGTCATCGCCGGAACAAGAAATTCCGACAACGTGACAGAAAAAGGGAACGTAATGGCCATGTTTACAGCACGGAACGGATCGTTATTCCAGCTAAAACCAACAAATTGATCAAAGTCTCTACTCATTTTCCCAAAGACTGCGAACAGCTCATTGTCGAGAGACTTCTGAAAAACACCGGAAACGTCGATGACATTTATGGGAGTGCGGATACGTTCATTTCCAAAGAAAACCCAGCTCTCCATGTCGCCAACTTTTCGGACTTCCCAGTTATCATCTCCAAAGGGCAAGTCGTTGGGACCGCTCACAACCCCCGCACATGGCTTGACAAAGCTTCCAAAATGTCTGCCATTCAAAAGCAGCGCGCCGAAGCTCATGCCAATTTTATCCGGCAATTGGTTGAGACACAGTCTCCCACTGCTGCTCCACCTGTACCCGCTACAGCCGATGCAATTCGCTCGGAATCCAACATCTCTTCCAAAGCTCACCGAAACGCTACTGGCGCAGATGATCCGGCTGCGGAAGAACCGGTTGAAGGAGGACCGAAGACTGCTGAATCCCCACCTGAAATTGTTGAATCATCCAAGCTCTTGGAAGAAATCGACATTTCGAAGGATGTCACACCTGAGCAACGCAAAATGCTTGAGGAAGTAGTCATCAAGAATGCAAAGGCTTTTGGATTGGACGGGAGACTGGGGAACTACAAGGAAGAAGTAGTGATTCCCATGAAACCTGGTGCTGAACCAGTCTCCCTTCCTCCTTTCCCTGCTTCACCAGCCAAGCGTGAAGTAATTGACAAGCAAATGGATTCCTGGATAGAGCTCGGTGTCATAGAGCCATCCAGGAGTCCATGGGCTGCTCCGGTTTTTACGGTCTGGAGAAACGGCAAACCTCGCATGGTGATCGACTTGCGGAAATTAAATGAGTTGGTTGTTCCAGACGAATTCCCACTACCACGACAAGAGGATATTCTTCAGACCTTGGAGGGATCCCAATGGTTGACCACGTTGGACGCACTCGCCGGATTCACGCAGCTCACCATGCACCCCGACTCATCAGAGAAATTGGCATTCTGCACACATCGTGGCCTTTGGCAGTTCAAGCGAATGCCTTTTGGCTATCGGAATGGACCGAGCGTTTTTCAACGTGTCATGAACACAGTCCTAGCACCCTTCCTATGGCTGTTCGCTTTGGTTTACATCGACGATATTGTGGTTTATTCACGACACAGACCTTCGCCACCTTCATCACTGTCGAGGATGAGATCAAGACCTCCCTCGTACCTCGTGTGACACCGGGTCTTGAACACGAAGGACAGACCCATCGTATCCACACCACCGTCGCAAACTTTGGCCGACAGCTCGCATTTTGCGGGTTCTAGGCAATGTTATGGATCAAGGGTTGATCTAACTACGATTCAAGATCCCCGTGTACTTTCTCTACGCGTGAACCTAATGAATAGCCGGGCCACAGGCCGTCGAATATTCAAGAGGTAAGTTGTCCTAGGTAAGAAGTAAGTGCTAGACGATTGCTTATACCTGTTGAGACTGAGTGCGAGGCTGTTAAGCAGTCGCAGAGGGCGCGGAGGCGGCAAGAGGTTATGAAGGGTGAAAAGATGTATTGTGAACCAGTACCCGCGGTTTAAATACATGTAGGTTACTATGAGAACAGCACATTGGAATATAATGTGAAATACAATATCCAACGCAACGAGGGGAGCAATGGTGATATTAGCGATACGAGGGGAGTTGAAATAAGTAGTGAAGGGAATGGTGAGCATTGTAACAAGTGGAAGAAAGGAAATAAAATGGGAGTATGAAATAGATAGTTGAAACGGAACGTACGATCGTTGAGTTGTAACGATGACTGGTATCCATCACACCATCCAAGATGCCACATGAAACTCGTAATGCTTGGTAATGTTGCGCCAAGACGTTTGAGTGGAGCAAGTGGCTCATCTCGTGGTGGCGAAAAGCGAGTAGATGCGTGATGAGGTGGTAAAGATCGCGGAGTTTAGCAACGTGCGATGATTTGAACGTACGTACGGGACGAAAAAGGAAGTCGTGTTCGAAGGGGTGAACGAACGCGTAGTTAAAGAGCCAATCGCCCATTCCCAGCCTTCCTCCCACCCACCATGTCTCTTGAAGCTGCCTTACATGTAGTGCTTGGGACAAATCCCGTTCCTGGGCTCTCTGCTGCCTTCACATTGCTCAGATTCATCCTGTCTTCGATTCAGACCCTCCAGACCAGCAGGAAACAACTCGAGGGGCTAGCACGAGCTGCTGGTCAGCTGTTGGCTACATTGAACTCCGAGTTCAAGGGCTCAAGGCTCATTGTTGCCGAGTGCAGAGAGCAGCTCGCAGATTTACAAATGTGGGAAGGTTATCTCATGAATTTTCAGTCTGACTGAGGTTCGACAATAGCCTACTCGAGGATATTCACCGATTTGTTGACAAGGAGCAAGCCAAGGGTTTTTTCAAATCGCTCCTGAAGATGGATTCTCGAATCGCCAGCATAGAGATATTCTATCGGCGCATTGGAATCACGGTCAATGCCTTTCAGGTGAGCACAATTTCTGCTGTTGCTGTAGACACGAATAACTATAACTGGCCTCCTTGTCAACAGATATCAGGACTGCTAAGTGTGCAAACTATGACTGGGAAAAACGAGAAGGCGCGGAATGAGGATATAAAGGCCTTGAACGCTCAATTGAAAAGTCTTGGGCAGAATCAGGTGGAGCTGCGAAAAACACTTGGTTTGTGAGCTCCTGTGTCCTTGTCAATTCGAATTGATTATCTCCACCCCCTCAGAGATCAACCAGGACAACATGATTGCCATGATGGCTTGTATTCAAAGGCAGCTGGATGGCGAGCACATCAACGAACCTGAACGAAAATTTTATTCACATACACTCCAATATTTGACCTCAATGAGCGGCCGGCAAGTGAAGTTAGAGGACTGGATGATTGCCTCTTTTGAGGTTGATTATGGGCCAGAAATCGGTGCCGGGGGATTGTGAGCTCTGGTCGCTTGAATATCCCACCTATTCTTACAATTCAACAGCGGCACAGTCTATCGGGGGATCTGGAATCGAACAGACGTAGCCATCAAAGTACTGCACAATGTGGCCGGTGTTGTTCCAAGCCTTCTGGTAAGCATAGCAAGCAAGCAGCATCAGTCTGACAGGTTGTCTGATACACAGCTCCTACGGCAAGAAATCGATGTTGGTGCCTAGTTCAAACTGCATAACAAATTGTGCTGCTAACTTCGTCTCCCAGATCTGGCTCACTCTGCGCCATCCAAATATTCTTCAGTTTCTCGGTGCCAATACTTTTGACAGCATACCATTTCTCGTGATGCCATACATTAGGACCAATGCTAGACAATTTCTGCAGGAACGTCCGGCATATGATCCAGTATATATTGTGAGTGTTTCATGGCTTAAGAATTATACCATAATGACATGACTAGCTCCGGGACATATCTCGAGGCTTGCAATACCTGCATTCACGGAAGATTTGCCATGGTGATATAAAAGGGGTGAGTCAATGACAAGCATCCTTTGATAAAATCCTTTCAACATTCAGTAATTCAGATAAACATTCTCGTGGAGGATTCTGGCAGATCACTTTTGTGTGATTTTGGTCTTTCTCGGATCAAGGCGGATTTCACTGGTCGAACAGCTCAAATAGGAAATAGCATGGTAGGGAGCCGCAACTGGATGGCTCCTGAGCTCTTGGCTGGCTCACTGCCTAAAATCCCATCGGATATCTATGCATTCGGCATGACACTATATGAGGTATTTTTATGTTCTTGCCTTATATCCTATTGACAACAATGAACAGCTTTATACTGGCAATAATCCGCTGAGTGGAATTGCACACACCGATTTTATTGAGCTGGTATTCCGGCTTGGAATCAGACCAGAGCGTCCAGATCATGATGATGTTCCCAAACTCAGTGATTCTGTCTGGACGTTGGCAGAACAATGTTGGCTTCCGGACCCAACGGCGCGGCCATCAGCGGGGAAAATCCATGATCTAATTGTTGATTTGATATCCCAACTGGCGGACAACCTACCCGAACGGTCTACACATGACGATGGGGCGGAGACTGTTGCAAAGGATGATGAACTCAAACAAAAGCCCGAGTTGTTCTCCCACCCAGAGCTTGCAAAGTTGAACCTCAATTTACTGGAAAACAGACTGATCTTTGGGGATGACCATCCTAAGAGCCTCAAGATCATGGCCGAATTGTTTCGTGCATACAACCAATGTGGGAGATTTAAGCGGGCAGAAGAGCTTGGGGAGGTAGTGGTAAAGAAGCAGAAGGAAGTCCTGGGAGAATGTCACCCTCTCACCCTGTGGACCCTGAGCCAATTGGCCATTACTTATAACCACTTGGAGAAGTTTAAGGAGGCAGAAGAAGTTGGGGTTGCCGCAATGAAGACACAGAAGCTTGTCTTTGGAGAGGACCGTTCTGAAACACTGATGACCATGGCGAACTTGGCCATGACCTACCACAGCTTGAGACGATACAATGAGGCAGAAGAGCTTTGGTTGGTGGTTGTGGAGAAGGGAAGACAAGTCTTGGGGAAGGACCACCCTGCCACTCTGCGGGCTAGTAGCAGTTTGGCGCAGCTTTACAGCGAATCAGGGCAATCAAAGAAAGCAGAAGAACTTTATATTCTGGTAATAAAACAGCACACCCAAGTCTTAGGAGACGATCACCCTCATACACTGATGGCTATGAGCCAATTGGCGAATATCTACAACCAATTAGGAAAATTGAAAGAAGCGGAGAAGCTTGGGGTGTTGGCAATGAAGAAGCAAAAACAAGTCTTAGGTGTGGACCATCTTGCGACACTGTTGACCATGTCCGACTTGGTCAACACTTACAAGCGATTGGGGCGATTGAATAAGGCAGCAGAGCTCGGTGTTTTGGTCATGGAGAAACGGAAGGGAATGGAGGGCGAGGACAATCCTGAAACTGTGTGGATCATGACCGAATTGGTTTCCCTGTACCAGAAGTTGGGCAGGGCTACTGAGGCGCAGGTGCTGTCCAAGACTATTGACCGGATCCTCCATAATGTTTGATTTGAACTAAATTTCGTTGTTAATTTCATGAATGCGGAAATGGAAATGGAAATGGAAATGGAAATGTGCACTCTCTATAGAAAGCCAGCCAGACAACAACGAAAGGTAGGTGCTTGCTGTCACAAGAACAGTTCATATTCAATCATTCCTTCTGCTGACCCAACAAGTCGAAGATACCGAAGGTTGACGGCCATTGGGTGGCCGGGTGGGTTATAATTATTATGAATCTGGAACATAACACCCTCCCAGCTATATGATTTTTTCCTCGCGTATGAATCATAGGTCTCACCAAGCAGGGAATCAAGCAGGGCATCGTGCAACGAAGCAAACGGACCTGGATTACTTGCTCATAAAGGCACAAAATTACTTGGAGTTGAAATCGGTTGCGTGTCATTCTACTCTGAATAAAATTATGCTTGTCTGAAGCCTTAAACTCCGCCCGGATATCTCCAGCCCCGGGCCTCAATCAACTTGAGTTAACCTTCGGCAACCGACGCACCGCGAACGTGAATCAACCGGTCCACGCGCGTTGCGCTTTTGTCGCAAACCAAGAGCGCGGTGTTGATGCGTGATATTTTCTTACTGAACCTCGCATTTTTTTTTTTGGGAAGTTGCATACTTTTTCATAGTGAGCTGGATAGCTATGAGCTCTCAACCTTCGACTGAATTAGATCGGGGGCTTGACGCATCCAGGAACGCTCGCCGGAAGGTGCTTTGGCCCCGTGCACCTGTCACGGAAGATCCCTGCCTCACCGAACAGGTGCACCGGGATCGGTTCTTCGAGGCAAGTCACTAATCGGCTCGTCTTTTTCAAGGCTCTGGCTACGGGCACGGCCCGCGAAAAAACATATCCGTGTTAAAAAATAATGAAAGGAATGAGGTGCAAAGTCAAAGAAATACGACCCATAAATCTAGCGCTGCATAAAGAGTCATCACAACATGTGGCACCTAAAACTCCCGTATGCGCCATTGTCCGGGGCGTGGGCGAAGAAATTTGGGGCCGATAAGGTCAAAACAGCCGGGCGGAGATAGCGCACTTATAATCCGACCCACGACCCATAATCGACCGGTTTTCTAAGCGGGCGGTGAACACTGGATTTGAATTGAGCGCAAGTTAAATCGGAACCAAGGCATGAAGAGAATAAATAGTGAAACGACTGGTGGAGCTCACCAACTGGGCACATGAAGCACGAGAATAACATTGAAAATAACATTATACTGGGTGCATCTGCGTCTCTGTGGGCGGAGTTGGATGAAGCCCAATTATTGAAGGACGGGGATTTGCGAAAGGCCGAGGACCAAATAGGAGGAGAGTAGAATAAGGCGGCGATATTATAGGAGATGGAGTAGCGAAGTGAATAACACGCGCAGGAATCGCGAACAAAAATTTCGAAACTGGCTTTACAGCCGTGAGGAATAAACACTGCAGAAATGCGACGGCATCGTATCGGGAAAAAACGCGCGTCTAGAGCGGGTCCAGCCAAGTACGACAAGCAAAGAGGAACGAAGGAGAAAGGGAGGGCAGCATACAGTGGGGAAAGAGGCAGGACAGCGATTTAAGGGAGGAGGGAGGCAAAGGATGAGAAGAATGGTAAAGGGAAGGTGAAAATAGTGGGGAAGATGGACAGATAAGTAAGGAGGAACGAAAGAAGAGCGAAGGGGAAAGATTATACAGTACCATGAAGAATGGAGAAGTCGATTACATGACGACGCCAATAAAAACGAGCGCAAAAAAGCAGCGTACGCACCTCAAACTTCCTCTGGATCTGCCGCGCCGTGCGTCGCTCCATGCGCATCGTGCGTGGCACGGTCGCTTCGATGACATTCCGTGAGGGTGGGCCACTGGACAGGTCGTTTGCGAGCCGTACGTCGGTATTGGGCGAGATGCAGAGGCTACAAGAGAGTAGCGACGGAGCCAGACCGTCGCCTTTCCGGGTGCTGGGGTACTGGGGGAAGAGGGTGTGTTAGTGATAAGCCACGGAAGCAGGATGGAGGCGGAAGAGAGAGGAAAAAAAGGAAACGGGAGGGAACACGCACCACCAGCATTAACGGGCAAAGCGGCACTAGCACCCACTCCACACTCTCCATGGCCCGGCTCCTCTCCTCCGCCTCCCGCGCATCCGGCAGCGTGGGCTCCCCCAGCGACGGCGTTCCGAGCACCCCACACGCGCCGTACGTCCCTGTCGGCAGTGGCAAGGTCGGGGAGGGTACGCGGAGAAGGTACTCGCAGCGATCATATCCGAGGCTGAGACGCGGAGGGAGACAAGAACGGGAGCCACGCCACCTGAGGGGGCGGACGAGACGGGGGCCGGGTGCCATGCCGACGCTGTCGAGCGCGAGCGTCAGTGCGATGGGGTCTGCTGCAGCCCTCCCGTCTGTGCCCGCGCCTAGCGCATCCTTGCCGCCGCCTACACCCACACCCGCGCCAAGGGTCGAACCAGGAGTTGTGAGGGACGCACACGCAGGCGGCACAGACACAGGCGCGAGTGCGGAGCTCCCTCTCAGCCACACACGCGTGCAGCCAGCACAGGGGGCGCAAACGGAGAGGGCGCGAGGTTCTCGGGCGAGAGCGGGCGCCGCAGCCCCGACGTGCCGGGCCTTGGGCTTGAACACGGGCTGGTGGGACTGGTGGCAGTAGACGAGCGCGTGCTCACATTCGTGGGGCCGTATTGCTAAAGCTCGGGCTCGTCTTCGTGGTGGCGGCGATAGCGATTGAGGTGTGTACTGCAAGTTGTTGACGTGGCGCGAGAGGACGTGTGGATAATGAGTGGACGCCGCACTTGGTATGACGGTAAGAGACGGGATGGATGTGTCGAATGATCTCATGATTGATCCGAACTCATTTGCATCATCAATCGCGCCAATTTAGTTCACTCATCGGCTGAGGTGCTGGATCTCTCACTGCCTGCGGCTAGGCCCGTTCCCGTGTGGAATGGTGGCTCTTACCTCTTCCATCCGTGCGCGCTTCAAGCAGTCGACACCGATATCTCAGCGCAACCGCCTCTGACGTGTCGAAGCCGCCTGGGACTTTTGAAAGTCATGCCGCACATTCTCGGCCTCACTCTCTTGCCTCTGTATATTTAATTTTCCTGGCTCTGGCTTCAATGATTCAGTCATTATTTCTGGGGGCTACGGCACGCTCCGTCTTGAATCGCGAATCTACTTATTGGCTATCGTGATCTTGAGACTGACATGACCATCTATCTTTCTGTAAGTGACTCTCATCTATATCTTGTTAGTCTGCTGGTCTTCCGGTACGTCCTGAATGGTTCTTTGAGTAACTCGAAGTTCTTCTTACTCCTTCCAACTTGTATTCGTCTGCGACAGGCGCCCATTCGGTGTCGAAATTGGGGGACACTAATGGGAGCGTGAGCCTAGATTAAACACGATGCCGCGCCGTCAGCGGGATGGCGGAAAAGAATACCGTCCCTTGGATCCGTGGGTTGCTTGCTTGAGCCGTCGATCTACCTTTCTTTTCATTCAACTGACAACAACGACATCTACTGCGCTGCCTTTTAGTCACGGAACAGGCGCCGTCCCGTATTTGATACCGGTGCGAGTCGACGGGGGTCTCTGTTTTAAGGATAGTCTGCTGCCTCCTGTGCTTGTCTCTCGCGTCGTATGACTCAATTGAACGTATTCGGCTTTCGAACGGACACGCCAGCACCTCAAATCGCATCCGGCGGGCTTCTATCTCCGGTCGTCCGCGCGGCAGCACCATCGAGGCGAGCCCATTCTTCTCGAATAGCGGCGCGGCGGTCGACGAGCTCAAGGACGAGTCCACGAAATACGTCCTAATAGACGACATGGTGCCGCACGCTGCCACGGACCGAGTGCACCGGGTCTGTGACCTCCCCGGTGATTCTTCGTCTTCATCCCTCCCTAAGTGTTGTACCCGACTGCGACTGGCGTCATCATCCCCCTTCCCTGAGCCGTCGTCATTCCGCCGCTCCTCCACCGCATTGACATCTACCCTACCTGCAGCCACCTCTACCCCGCAAACCGTCAGATCTCCGTCTTCGAAAGCATCGAGATATCACTGTTTCACAGTGGGACTTCTACTTCGTCAGCGGCATTCCAACGTCTATCAACCTCGCTCACTGACTCTGTAGGCATTCTCTACGGCTACTTTGATCCTGACGAACTGTTGCCGACCTCTGGAGTCACTTCAGCAATACCACGGAGTTTACCGAGTCCGCCATTCCAATTGCAACGGTGGCCGTACCTCAGATATCTACTGTACCCTCAATGTACCTAACCACGTTCTCAACCCATTCCAGCGCCGTGCGCGCGCGTATTCGCCCGCTCGCATCCGGCCCAATCGCACACATCTTATCTTCTGCGTCGACCATGGTTCGATTATTAACACTCAGTAAACAATTTAAAGTACTGCCCTCTGAGGATTTCAAGCCATTCACGAGGTCAATCACATATACAGCTACAGCCTTGGTGTTGCAGGAGCTCAAGCTAAGTTTCAGACATAACTTTACAGAGGCGTTACTTAACTGTAGAATCAGACGATTACCAGGATTCCCTGTTTGCTGACGAGATTTCGTTGGAGCGGTACATTGTTGGCGAATATGATGAGTATTTCAATTCCGAGATAAGTCCAATCCGCTATTCTTGCGAGCCTGATTTTACGGTGACAGGAAGCGACGTGAAAAGTGTCTTTGCCTCGGATTTGAACTATGGGACAGACACCGAAAGGCAAATCTCATACAATTCTGGTGACGATGAGCCGGAATATCTCACGCTAAGTTGTATTCCTCCTAGCGCCAATCCTGACATCTCTTTTGAACCAGACCCCGAATGCGAAACTCTTCTGCAGCAGTATAGCTTATTAGTGACGGTCAGAGTAGACGACTCCCGGCGATTCTCACGTCGATTCTGACAATGATTCTAGTCTGACCGCCACTATTGTATGTTCTAGTATCTACAATCTTAAATTCAGATTTTATTTCTTTGCATTGCGGACTCGGCAGCGGAAACATCAAAGTGGGTATCCAAGGAACCCTACTATACCGTAGGTTTCATGGGATGTTACTCCTAGCTAGCCACATAGTTGTCAAGAGAAAAGGTGTATAAAGAATAGGTAGAATACGATGTCACCATTAATCGAGAGCCCATCAATTCACCGCTCTCACCCGAACCACCCTGCCTCTGCTCTACCTCCGCAGCTGCGCATTACATAGCCTTAAGAATAGAGGAAGACATAGAGATTGACACTACCACCCATAATGTACAAACGGAACCCAGCGTCTGAAGGGAATATCCAGTTCCTCCCGCAGTTCTGCAACAGCAACATGGAGTGCCTTAGCTGCCTGTGTTAAATCAGGAAGGACTGGAGGGTTGGAATTTGGACTGCAATTTTTGAAGAGATGTTCATAAAATGTGTCTGCAATCTTGGGACCGTCAAGATCATTCATAGTCCTTCCATCACAGGTCATATTCTCCACAAAAACAGCTGAACAATTAGGGAACTCACCACATCGTCGCCACGACTCCATGAAACCCTGAAAACATCAGTGTTGCTGCAAGGTGCATGGCCTCGTCTGGTACTGTCTCATCACCCTTTGCTGTCTCGCATGCACTGAGGAATGCTAACGACATGAATTTCTGGCGATCCAAGACATGTTCCCCTTCTGGTCTGCGCATGAGCGCCGAGATCTTGAGGCAACCCCCAGTGAGAATAAGGCCACTGTCAAGTGGTTGTTTCAAGTCCTGAACTCCGTGACATGCAAAATGCACCACCGAGGATTCCCGTAGATGAACCAGGGCCTTTCCCACTGTCGTATCAACCAAAGTAGTCAGCCATTGGTATGGGACTCTTTCCATAATTTTGTTCAACTCAGTCCTGGCTCCCGGTAAGGGTGTACAGTTTGGTGCATTTGGTTCGATGACAGCAGTGACCTTGAATGAGGTGGCAGTATCGGCAGGACAGCCAAGCAATGCAGTGAGAGTGGGTGTATAGGATGAAATCACATAATCTGATGTACAGTCAGTTATGTCCTTCCCATATATTCCCGCTGCATGGAGGGGAAGGAAGGCTAAACGTCCGGTAGGGCACCACCACAACCGTGGTGGATTCGAGGATTTCTAAAAATCTGTAAGCCCTAATGTATGAATACAGAAAAAACTGTTTACTTGCCTCTAAATTCAGAGCTTCAAACACCGGTTTGACAATAGTTTTCCAGAGGTTAAGCAACAGCTGACGGAAGATGTCATCCGAGCTCATATTGATGTATCCTTGGCGTGCACCAAGCAGCCGACCCAGTAATTCTGCCTGATCCTTGGTATGACCACCCTGTTTCCGTGTTGCAACAAATGTCTTCATGTCAAAGGTCGGGGATGAAAGCCCACGAGTAAGGTCAGCGAGGAATTCAACCGGAGGAAGAATCAACTCTTGAAGCTTCAGACATTGAACTTCATTCGACGATGTAACAATCAGTGCAAAGGGAACAGAGTCAGTGGTAGTGAGAATAACAATGGGACCAGAAATTGCAGCTTCTTTCAACGCATTGATGCCTTTCGGTTGCATGAAATCCTCAAACTCAGGCAACAATCGAACAGATTCGACGATCTTCTGCCATTCTTCATTGAGGTGACGGCAATGATTACCCTCGGATTCGATAGATTTGATTTTATGATGGGTGTCCGATGTCTGCCTAGACGTCTCTCGAAATGAGGCCTGCTCCAATTGCTTAGATAAATCCGCAAGCTTGTCAGATAGGTCAGGTCGAATGAGCGCCAGATCGTGAAAGGGTTTTCGGAGATGTAGAGCTTGGGACCAAAACACCGAACGGCTAGCCTCCAGAAATTCCGTAGCCACATCGAATTGACCAAAACCGACAGCACAACTGGCAGCAGCTGAAGCAAGATTTGCACCTTTTGTAGTGGATAACATCACTTCGCGAGAAGAAAGATCTAGGTGAAGCGCAGCAAGCTGTGGAAGAAGCTCAATTGCTGCACGGTAGGCAGATAAAGCTGAGATGTGGTTATACTGATCTGCAATGTGGGCCCAAGAACGAGCATGTCGGAAACGAGTAAGAGGTGAAGATGACATGTAGGTTGTGGCTTCTTGGAAGAGTGCAAATGCACGGCCAAGATCTTCCTCCTGATGGGTATGATTATACCGGGTGACAAGGTGAATGCCAAAGGCATGAAGGGAACGGCCCCGATCTGGATGGGGTGGTGTATGCAGGGTTAATACTTTGCTAGAGAGTTCAATTGCTTGGCAGATGTCATTTAAATCACCCTGCTGATTGAACCTCGTGCTGAATGAATGTGCTAGATTGCTCAAACAGCCCCCACATTCTGGATGAGGGTCAAGAGCTAGTGCCTCTCTTTGGAGTTGAATGGCCTCTTCGATGTCCTTTGACACTCCCTGCTGTTCAGATCTTCTTTGGAGTGCATTTGCCAGATTAGTAAGAGAGCCACCACGAGCTGGATGAGCTGGTCCACGCAAAGCTAGGGCCTCTCTGTGCAGCCCAATAGCCTCCTCAAGGTCTTTTGAATTGCCATCCTGCTCACATCTTGTCTGTAGTGTACTTGCCAGATTGCTGAGAGAATTGGCGCGTTGTGGATTAGGTGATGGATGGAGGGCCAATGCGTCTCGGTGAAGTTGAATGGCCTCTTTAATGTCCTTTGAGTCTCCCCACTGCACAAGTCTTGTGTTTAGTGCCCTGGCCAGATTGTTATGCAAGGTAGCACAAATTGGATGCCATGGAGTGCAAATGGCTAGTGCCTCTCTGGTGAGTTCAATGGCCTCATGAATGTCCTTTGGATCTCCAAGCTGCTCAAACCTACTTTGGACTGCATTTGCCAGATTGTTGAGAGACATAACACAATCTGGATGAGGTGGTGCACGTAGAGCCAATGCTGCTCTGTGGAGTTCAACAGCCTCATGAATATCCTTAGAGTCTCTCTGCCGCTCATATCTCATTTGAAGTGCATTTGCCAAATTATTAAGGGACTTGGCCCGATCAGGATCAGGTTGTGCAAGTAGAGCCAGTGCCTGTCTGTGGAGTTCAAGAGCTTCATTGAGGTCCTTTGAATCTCCCTCCTGCTCAAATCTTGTTTGGATTGCAGTTGCCAGATTGTTGAGAGTCATTCCACGATCTGGATGAGGTGGTGTCTGAAGAGCCAGTGCATCTCTAAAGAGTTGGATGGCCCGTTCAATATTCTCTGAATTTCCCTGTTGTTGAAATCTTGTTATCATTGCATTTGCCAGGTTGTTAAGAGAGGCATTATGCTCTGGGTGAGGTGGTGCACGAAAGACCAGTGCCTCTCTGTGGAGTTCAATGGCCTCATCAATGTCCTTTGGATCTCCATGCTGTTCAAATCTTGTTTGGACTGCATTTCCCAGATTATTGAGGAGCATATCATGCTGTGGATGAGGTGGTGGACACAGTGCCAGTGCCTCTCTGTTGAGTTGAATAGCCTCATCAATGTCCTTGAACTGCCCCTGATGCTCAAACTTGGTGTAAAGTGCATGTGCAAGGTTATGAAACAGTGTCCCCCTTTGATCTGCATCTGTTGGCGTCAGAGCCAGTGCTTCTCTATAGAGTTCTATTGCTTCGCAGAGGGCCTTTGAATTTCTGTTTTGTTCAAATTCCTTTTGGAGTGCACTTGCCAGATTATAAAGAGAGAGACCTCGCTTTGGATGAGGTGGCGGACGTAGAGCAAGTCCCTGCCTCTGGAGCTCAATTGCCTCTTCAATGTCCTTTGAATCCCCCTGCTGCTCAAATCTTGTTTGGACTGCAGTTGCTAGATTGCTGAGAGATGCTGCACAATATGGGTGAGGTGGTGCATGAACAACCAAAGCTTCTCTGTAAAGTTCAATGGCCTCCTCGAGGTCTATTGAATCCCCCTGTTGGTTAAATCTTGCTTTGACTGCAATTGCCAAATTGTTCAAAGAAATACCACGTTTTGGGTGAGGTGGTGGACGGAGGGCCAATGCCCTTCGGTGGAGTTCAATGGCCTCATTGATGTCCTTCATCTGCCCCTTCTGCTTAAATCTGGTGTGAAGGGCATCTGCAAGATTGTTAAGTAGCCTCTCTTGATCTGCACCAGGGTGCGCTCGAGGCAGTGCCTTCTGATATTGTTGAATTATTTTCTCGATATCTTGCAAACCTCCTTCTGCTTTGCCTTGGGGGCCAATGTCGCCAGAGTTGAAGTTCCGCACGTGCATCTGGGCAAAGAATCCCCGAATATAATGCAAGTATCCCATACTGCTACAGCATGCACAGTCAACCATACTTGATGTGTATACTATAACAAGGTAGTTTACCAGTTAAGCAGCTGGTTATTGTTGAATTGTGCGTTGGGGAGTAATCTATTCAGTCAGGGCGGAGTGAGAGTTCAGGCACTGGACAGTGGGATGATGGGGCGATGCCACAACGGAGCAGGCACTATATATGAAATCTCGGCACTTACACGTGGAGGACAGGTGTCAAGATCCATGCCCGAACGCTGTTCATCATGACAGCACACATACCTCGTGTATTTCGTATCAGCGCAGAGTTTCCATCACCTCCATTTGACATTTCTTTCCCGTGTTTATGGCACTCCAGTTTTTTTCTCGTGTCTATTCTCAGCAATCACTTTTTAACTCTGGATAACTCCGCTCGTTCTACGCCGTTCCATTCTTCCCCCATTCTCACGCGTTCAAGGCCCGCTCACAAGGCAGGCCTGACTATCCTTGTTCCGCTTTCCTTCCCTCATCATCATTCCCCAGTCCCTATCACTATTTTCAATTTCACTGTTTGTGCTATATTCACATGGTGAGAGTTGGAGACGAAGGTGCCGCATGACGCAAGCACATTGTGATGGAAGGCGATTATGCGGTGCGGCATGAGTGCCGACGGTGATCGCTTATAACAATTCTCGAACGAGATCTAATATTGTCCATAAAGACGCAGGAATGAAGAATGGATGAATCTTGACAATGTGATAACCGGGCAATATTCAAATGGTTGTGAAGATTTTCTCAAGACTTAAGTTTCGGCAAGTGAATCCGTAGAGCGTGTGCACTTTAGAAGGCTTTCGAATACAGACGACAGGCCTAATTTACATAATATAGCCCGAGACCGTGAAACCTATCACCAAGAAAATTAATTATCGGACTCCGACGGCTGATTGAGTTTCTGGTATCAACCGATAACGGTGGATAGAATGCGAAGGGCAGTCAAACATATGGAGTGCCCTCTGTTGCATGAATTTTCAGAGCCGCAAAAATCAAAAGCAAACATATAAGATCGGAAGCTTGACGCATGCAGGAACGCTCACCGGAAGAAGATGCTTTTGGTCGCGTGAACCTGACACGCAAGATTCTTGCCTCACCAAACAGGTGTGCCGTAATCTATTATGGTTCTTCGAGGCAAATGACTGATCAATTCGGTTTTTTCAAGACTCTGGCTACGTGCACGGCCCACGGAAAACATATCCTTGTAAGAAAGAAGAGAAATTAATGAGCTACAAAGTTAAAGAAATACGATCCATAGAATTTGGCGCTGTTGAAAGAGTCATGGAGCAGGCGCACACAACATGCGGCACCTAAAACTGCCGTAGCGGGGTGCGGACGAAGAAATTTGCGGCCGATAAGGATAGAACAGCCGGGCGGAGAGCGCACTTAGATTTCGACCCAAGACCCATGATCGATCGGTTTTCTGAGCGGGCCGCGAATACTGAATTTTAATGGAGGGCAGGTTAAGTCTGAACCAAGGCTTTGAAGAACAAGGACTCGAGTGGATAGCTGGTGGAGCTCACTAACTGATCACATGAAGTACGAGAATACTATCGAAGATAAGATTGTATTGGGTGCATGTCGATTTGTGTTTGCGCCGGGAAGGCGAAAAAACGAGGTGCCCAGGCGTGTGGGTGGTTGAGTGAAGCACAATTATTGAAGGACAGGGATTTGCGAATGACCTAGGAGCAAAGGGGAGGAGAGTAGGATGAGGCAGAGATTTTTTAGAAGATAGAGAAGCGAAGCGAATAACTTCACACGTAGGAAACACGAACTCGAATCCGGCTTTGCAGCCGCAAGGAATAAACGCTGCAGAAATACGACGAGAACGCATCGGGAAACAACAAGAATCCAGAGCGGGCCATCTCAAGCGGTGTGTAATCTGCGTGAGGAGACATAGCGCACCTGTAGACTCGAGTTCTCATTGAATTTGACGTATCTACCGATAGGGGCACCTGGTTCATCGATAACAAGTCGCTTGCAGTTCTCTCAGGTCTGAGCAGCGATAGCTTGAAGTCCGCAGTCATCGCGAGAAGGAGTTGAGGAGAAGATGACGATAATTCAGTTTCACATTGTGTGAAGCGCGGAGGCAGCGAGAATGAGAACCACAAATGGAGCGCACATGGGGCACGGAGCGGAGTACGCTGCAGAGCGGAAAGTCCGCGCTCCGAAGCCCTCTCACAAAGCGAGGTTAAGTTCTCTATTCGGGTGATCCAGGAAAATGCAGGAGTACAGTTGTAAAAGTTGTGCAGCCCTGTACGGTGAGTGAGCGCAGATATGGACGGGCATCACGCACAAGTCACAGATAACGAGGCGAAGCCTACCGCAGAATAATTGGGACACGATTTTCAACAAGACCGGATAGAACAATTCCCCTGGGAAGTTGGAGGCCAGTGAGCTACTGACCAAGATAACTCGCGCGCTCACGCGTCGGCAGTTAATCTGCGACTCGGACGCGGTACCCGCGGAGCAACCGCGGAGGCTTCTCATTCTCGAGATGATACGGTTCGAATGGGTCGGCAGTAATGTGGACCTACTCCAACCTTGACTGCATAGGATTCGTGTAACGGAACGAGTTCTGGTATCCGTCACGATGGTAAAATATATAGTTTTTTTTTTTTTTTCGAAACCAATATCCAACGAAGTACGATAAGAGAAAAGGAACGAAAAGAAGGGAGGGAGGGCAGTATACAATGGGGAAAGAGAGCAAGGATTTCAGGAGAGCGAGAAGGTAAGCGAAGGATGAGAAGAACGGGCGAAGGGAAGGTGGGAGTGATGGGGAAGATGGAGGGATAAAAGGAGGGACGAAAGAAAGAGCGAAGGGGAAAGAATATACAGTACGGAGAAGGTCGAAGACATGGCGGCGCGAATAAAAAGAGACAAAAAAGCAGTGTACGCACCCTGAACTTTCTCTGGATCTGGATCCGCCGCCGCGCCGCGCCGTGCGGTGCGTCGCGACGGTGCCTTGCCATTGCCTGTTCGGGTGCTGGGATGCCGGGGAAAGAGGGTGCGGTAGTGATGAGCCACGGAAACAGAATAGAGGCGGAAGAGAAGAAAAAAAAGGAAACGGGAGGAAACACGCACCAGCGCCATTAACGAAAAATCAGGCGTATATGGCGTTTTGATGTATCACAGGCTCTGGGTTTAGAGACCTGCGTGATGCATCAAAGTCTCTGGCCCAGAGATCCGCATGATACATCACCCCAGAGACCCTTCCTTTTGGGGCTCGTTCTGCCCAGGCGCCCATGCGCTCACCGTTGGCGCGGGCGCCGACGCTTGATCGCCCGCACATGAAAGGCGCGCGGCTGTGCCACGCTTCGCTAAAGCAGTGCCTGTTTGCGATTGTTATGATCACACTCCTTCGCTTCCTCCCGCTTCACCGGGCTCCCCCCTTTGGCTCTTGCTCTCCTCCCTCCTTCCCACTTGCCCTGGTACTCAACCACAGGCTCATTTAGTCCTTGCGCTACACCACCGCAGTGCTATATCCTAATCATGGTGTCTATAATCAGCCGCATGCCTTCCACTATATCGCCCTTCCCCAGGCTTTTTTGGCTCCTGTGCCCCCGCCCCTACCCCAATTCCCTGGCTCTCGAGTGCAATATAATGATGGTGCTCTACACACTCACCCTAGCTCGTTGTTAGCCCGCTGCACCGGCAAACAGCTGTGCACCGCCCGCAATAGCGCACCTCCACCTGCGAGTTTTGGCCATGAACCCCTCCGTGCACCCCCAACCGTGCACTTTTTCGACGGTATTTCTCGATTTGTTCGTTTACACACTCTTATGGTCCCGTATTCGAGCCATTGGCCCATAACGCCGAGAATCGGCGGCGCGATCTCATGCTGCATTTGCCGTGCAGCTCTCAGCGCATGGAATGCGGCCCTCAATTCCTTCTCTTCATTAGGTGTTTCCTCATTCTCGTCTTTCTAGACCCCGCTCACGCTGTGTTACCCGCTGCCTATCCCGCTTTGGGGCTCCGATTGTGCAGAATCCCCTCGGGGCCCGCACCTAGCAATTTATCCTTCCGTGCGCCAACCCTCCATCCTCACCACTTCTTTCTCGTCCTGCTGTCCACCGTTGTCCGCTGGTGCCGGGCTCTCTCCCATTTCCCTGCTCCTAATCGGCTTGGCACCCGCGGTCGCACCCGCTGTTTCTGGGGGCATGGGCATGCACTGCTGGTGTCTTGATCCCTTGGTGCTTTGCGAATGGTTCTGCACACTGTGAAGATGTGTTGAGTCAGGCGCCGGTGCACCACTCATTATTGGATGTACTGCTTGATTTTCCCCATTCCCTCTTCATCTTTGCTTCCTCGGCGCCATTCGCCACAGGTGTTGGCAATTATATTGCCTGGATGTTGTTTAGTACTGTATTGTGGACCCTGTACACAATTCAAGCTTTAAATTCAATCTCTAAATGTCCAATGTACCACACTGTGCTTCGGCTGGAATTAGCTGTAAATTATGTGTGAGCTTCGAGCATTCTGGATGTGAGGATATTCCATATTTTTCCTATCTAATTTAGCATCAGTTCAACTGAATTATATATGTTTTGTGCTGCTCAAGTCAACCAAACGCAGAGAAACCGTCTAATTGTTCATCAGTCGGTTTTTGATGGCACTGAACATCCTACTTTAAGGATGCTGTAGCACTATGGAGTGCATTTAAACACATAAGAAATAGCATTTCCATGTCTCTGGGCAATATTTGAGTGTCCAACCAGAAATATCCGAATTTTGTGTTTGGTGAAGACATCGAGTCGACAACCAGTAGTACAATGATTTAGTGAGTTTATTGTTGTTAAACACCTACCTTCGATGCACCTCTTCAACCACGGGCATCCAGGTCATAGACTTTTATATTTTCGAGAACGATTAGTCCCCCTGATCTCATTTATGATGAGGAACTTAATATTTAGCAGAGTTATGGGTTCCATCTGAGCGGTTTTCCAAATCGCTGATTTTTCACTACCCCGGTTTTTCTTGTTTTTTTTTCGGCCAGAAAGCGAGTTTTGACAAATTAAACGTGTTCTATCGTGTCAGAATTGCTTAAGGACGTCCAGGAGCACCTTGGCAGACGAGTTTTGAACACCAATAGTGAAATCCGGTATTGCTGGTCGACCAGAGGCCGCCATTTAATAAGTTTTAGCATTATCGGCAGCGCTTAGACTGGATGGGCTTTCGTATTGTCCTAAAACACCAATATTAACGACGTGAAGGTCTCATCGAGGCCGTTTTTGTGCATCGCTGATTTTATAGTATCTCCATTTTCCTATTTTTTCCCTCTCAAGTAAGTTATTTGCCGGTAGATGATTTCAACCGTGGTCGGATTTGTCTCAAGATGTCCAGGAAGCCTATACGGAGACGAACTCCAAATCGCTCGATGCCCAAAACAGGCAGGTGTGACGGGGTAACAGTCGTGACAATCCTTCTTCCCTCCATAATACAGTCACGGCCAAAATTGATGTCCAACCCGATATAGTAACTGTCTGATGGCCGTCTTATCGCGCCATCAAATTTGCAAACCAAGAAATATTTTCGACTATATACAACATCTACAGTAAACTTTAGGCTCGGAATAGCTAGTAATCAATCCAGAGGAAGTTATTTTCCTTCAGAGCCTGTAGGCGACAAGGGAAGGAGTTGTAAACATTGATTGCGTACTCCTTGAAATCAGCAGATAACCAGATCTCCCGCGCCAATTTATAGAGCGCCGCCGCGGACTGAACTTCAGCATAGTGGGGATGCATGCAAATCTCTCGCTTCAGTTGTGCCCAAGCGTTCTCGATGGGGGAAAGATCCGGAGACTTTGCTGGCCATGGGAAGACCATGATGTCGTTATCTTTTAACCAAGCCTTTGCGAGTCGCGACGTGTGCTTGGGATCATTATCTTGCTGGAAATAAAGGAATGTGTGCTGCCGATTTTCATAGTGTTCGTAGACGGGGAGCATCGCACGCTCGAGGATGTCCACATACTGAACAGCTGTGAGATTACCCTCAATCCATACCAAGTCGCTCACACCGCCCGGATGGATGGCACCCCAAACATTGATTTTGATGCCTCTAATGCCATGGGGTTCGCGTGGTTGAACTGTGTGGATATCGAGGACATGCTCTCCACGGCGGCGGCGGCACCAATGGCGCCCGCTCCCAGTTTTGAGCTCAATCTTGGACTCATCAGAGTTGATGAGAACTCCAGCACCAAAGACCTCAGGACGTGTCCACTGCTCGAATTTGTTATACATCTGCTCACGCTGTTCAACGTGACGAGGCTGTAAGGCCGGCTTTACGCGCTGTACATGTCCGAGCAGACCTGCGTGCGCCAGTGTGCACCTAATCTGAAAATCACACATCATCGGACCAGAAAATGAGCGGAGCAGTGTCGCGTACCGTACGCGACGCGTTATCGGGTAACATCTCGCGTCGGACATCCTCCCCGTCGATCAGTTCGCCCGCATCAATCCGGCGTACTGCTTCTTCCACATCCTCATCCGCAATTGCCTTCGGCCGGCCCGCACGACCTTTCCTGTTATTAAAATAGAAGTCCCCACCCTTCTCTTTCACCTGCTTGTAGTTACGTTCGATCGTCTTCCAATGCATAGACGTGTGTTTGAAGGGTGACATGTTGGCGATGTCTTTGAAGTCGTAGTGGCAATGGTCGTGTAATGTCACGAGAATTGCTCGCTTTGTCGGCGTACATAGGGTGATCACCCGTTTAGTGCGTGTATGGGTCGGGGAAGGCGTCCTAGGCATAATGCGACAAGTTGAATGGTGGTAAACAAAGGGATTGATTGTTGCTGATGACGCAATTAGACGGTCATCAGACAGTTACTATATCGGGTTGGACATCAATTTTGGCCGTGACTGTACCTTACTGCACGGCAACGCCCCCAAGGCTCTTTACCTCAAAACGGCCCTCAATCTATCTCCACCATCTACTCTGGTCTTCATGTCGACTTTTGGTCTGTTTCTACCCAGCTGGTCCCGCGTTGTGGATGGTGTTTCTGCCCCCGCCGTTTCAGCCCCCATTCACTTACATCTTCATCAAAACGACCGTCTTACCTTCGGCACCCTCTTTGAAATTGACTTAGTACTTTCCTTATCTCAATTTGTCTCCTGCGCGGTGGTAATCTTCAAGAATTCGATGTTTCACGGCTCCATGCTTAAAGGGAAGGAAATCGAGGGTATTGGATCCCCCAGAGGGATATTTTCGCGCTATACGGTGCGTCTACAATGGTCTAAAGTGCCGCTGATGCTTACCCTCAATCTGCCGCCTGAAATTGCGATTTTGCGCAGGTTCCTTTCGCCACGTCATACCCATGTCCTGGCGCATGCCCCGTGCGCCCATGCACGATGCTGTCTGTGCGACCGTCGCAGTATCTGCCAGGCCGACTACAGCCCAGGCGTGCCCGAGCTGTTACCAGCAGTGGTGACTTGTTTGGAGTGTGGACGTCTGTGTAGGCTACGAGGGTCCGCGGTTCCCGGACGCTGCTGGAGGCTACGTGCCCGAGGAATGGCCCGACGCACTAGCTTCGTGGTGGTGCCGGCTGTGCCCAGTGCAATGTGATGTTGTACCCTGCTCGCGGCGGTGTTTTCCGCTGTGCTGGCTGTGGTGGGCTCGCGCCACCATATCCCCTGCGCGCTTATGCGCGCTTCGCCTACGGCAGCGGAGACGTGCGCGAGGGGCTAGCCGAGCTAGCTGAGCCGCTACGCCCACGCTGCTGCAGCTTCCGTGACTGAGCTCCTGCATGCGGTGCTGTCCGGAGGCCTGCACCACTTTGAGCGCTGCCATGCTCCGAACGGGCACGATGCGTCGCCGTCGTGCCCGGGTGCACGCTCCCATGGCCCTTCCTTACTCGCCGACCCATCCGCGCGCAGAGCTTGGCTCGCGGAAGACTTCGCTTAGGAGAGCACGCCACGTACATCACGCCAATTTTTTTGTAAAAAATAGGTCGTTTTGCGCTTGATCACGCCTGTAATTTGTCTAGATATTTTTGTCCGATGTAAGCCAGCTATCTCCCCGTCAATAAATAATTTTTTCACGAATTTACGCGAAGTTTTTGTGCTCATTGTCGACAGCGACGTCGAGCGCCTTTGATCGCCGCGTTCCCAATGCGGGTATGTGAACTCATCGGGCAGCATGACGGTGACACCCGTTTGGATGATGGGGGGCAGGTCTCTGGGTGATACATCACGTAGGTCTCTGAGCCAGAGGGTTTGGTACATCACAACACGTCTCTACTTTAGAAGGCGTGATGTATCATTCCCCCAGGCTCTGGTGGAAAAATGCGGCTCCAGCACGGCACCCACTCCGTACTCCATCGCCGTCTCCTCTCCTCCACCTCCCCGCATCCGTCAGCGCACGCTCTCCCGCCCTCCGCCGGCGCTCAAGCAGCGCGCCCAGCTTCGCCGTGTGCGAACGACGATCCATTCTCACCACGTCCACCCTAACCCCCAAGTGCAAGTGGCGGCAGTCTCAGCGTTACCCCAGGTGCGCCGTATATCCCCATCGGCGACATTGGAGAGGGATACGCTGAAACGTACCTGCGCTGATGGGACCCGATATGCTCCTGCCATGAGAAGCGGACGACTACGCGGAGGAGAAGGATGACGAGAGCGGGAGCGGCGCATGCAGGAGCGGGCAGTCGGGCAAGACGGGCGCGGCGACAGACATAGGCGCGAGCGCGGAGAGCTCCCCCGCAGCCATACACATGGCCAGCACAGGCGGCGCAAACGGAGAGGGCGCGAGGTCCTGGGGCGAGAGCGTGCACCGCGGCCCCGACATGCCGGGCCATGGGCTTGGACACAGACTGGTGGGGCTGGTGGCAGTAGACGGGCTCGGGCTCGCATTCGTGGGACTGTATTGCTAGGGGTCGGGCTCGTCTTCGGTGTCAAAATTTGGGACGATAGAGTGCAATAGATTCAAGCGTGACACCGCCGTCAGCAGGACGGCGGAAAAGAATACCGTCTTGGATCCGTGGGTTACTTGCTTGAGGGGTCAATCCACCTTTCTTTCCATCTAACCACAACATCCACTGCGCTGCCTCTCAGTCACGGAACTGGCGCGGTCCCGTGTTTAATACTTCGACTGGTGATTCGACTCGAGAGGGCCTCTGTTTTAACGATGGTTCGCTGCCTCTCATGCTTTTCTCTCCTTCATTGGCCATATTCGAACGGACACGCCAGCACCTCGAATCGCACCCGGCGGGCTTCCATCTCCGGTCGTCCGCGCGGCAGCACCGTCCAGGCCAACCCGGATAGTGGTGCGGCGGTCGACGATCTCAACGACGAGTGTGCGAAATACGTCCTAATAGACGACATGGTGCCGCATGCTGCCACGTCCGAGTGCACCGGCTCTATAACCTCCCCGGCGACATCTTCGTCTTCATCCCTTGGACACCGCTGCGATTGGTGTCATCATCACCCTTCCCGACACCGTCGTCATTCCGTCGTTCCTCCACTACATTGACATCTACCCTACCCGCAGCCACCTCTACCCCGCAGACCGTCAGATCTCCGTCTTCGAAAGCACCGAGATATCATCATCTCACAGCGTGACTTCCACTTTGTCAGCGGCATTCCAACGTCCATCAAGCAACGGTTCATCGCGCGTATTTCAGAGTCTCAGCGTACGCGATCCAATCCAATCTCGCTCATTGTCTCTGTAGACAGTCTCTACACTACTTTGATCCTGACGAACTGTTCCCCGACCTCTGGTGTCACTTCAGCAATACCACGGAGTCCACCGAGTCCGCCGTTCCAATTGCAATGGCGGCCGTACCTCAGATATCTACTGCACCCTCAATGCACCTAACCACGCTCTCAGTTCATTGCAGCGCCGTGCGCGCGCATATTCGCCCGCTCGCATCCGACTCAGTCGCGCACATCTCATCTTCTGCGTCTACCACGGCTCAATTATTCTCACTTAATACTCCTTATGCACTGCAAACGGACCTTTCTTCTTCTCGCTCAGATCTCGAGAAAATCGCAAATTCATCACGCGAATTCCCTGCCGAGCAACAATTTACAGTACTCCTCCCTGAGGATCTCAAGCCATTTCACGAGGACAGTCAATTTTTTTCTGCGGTATGAACGAGACTGCTGATCGTGTTTCGGCGTCCGGAAATGTTCGATGGGTAGCTTGGTATCTTCCAATTTCCCTGCGATGCTCTGTCGCTTAAACAAGCATTCTCCTCATCTCCACCTTCTTATGCCTCGGCCCACGTTTTCTCTGCTCATCACGCCCTAATGCTTTGCGCACCCATAATCTCCGTCTCGCTCCCAACTACTGATCGCTTCCCATACTTTTTCTACCCTGGTGCTCCCCTCATCCGCAGGTCCGAGATTGTCCTCCGAATGACTGGTAAGTGATTCGTGCACATATTCTCCGTCGTTTCTTTCACATTCTGCGTTTGTAGACAGCGTACTGCCGAGTGCGATCTCGCTTTCTGTGGTTTGCCCAACTCTGTAGCACACGGTTCACCTCGCGCTGCGCTGTACTCAACTACCTCAGTGTCCTACACCACTCTCGTTGTCCTCCACGGCAGCACTTTCAACGGAGGTACGCTCCATCTCTGCGCTTTATAATTGGGTTAAAATCCCTACATGACCAGATAGATTTGTTCCTTTGCATAAATTCGCCCATCACACTGCGGGCAAGTGCCATGACCGTGGGTTCATGGTATTTGATCTGCATAGGACCGATGCTTGCCATGGTATTTGCCATGACGTTGCACAATTGATCAAAAATTGTGGATGTTGCCGAGCACTTTTTTCTCTTGTTTTTTTCTACATTGTGAGTTTCATTTAGTCATTTCTGAGCTTTCTATCTCTGTAAAATTTCTTCAAACTCTCAGAGTGTTAAATGAGGATGCTGTGAGACAAGTGACATTCACTCTTCTCCCAGACAATCACTACGCAAAGTGTCGATAACATGCTGCCTGGAACACACCCGTCCAATTGCCGAGAAAGACCTCAATTATTACCTCTCCTTGGACTCCTTCTCCACTTTATGAACCTTTCGTCGACTAAATGCTGCGCTGACACTATAGCTTATTCGATCTCTGCGATTCTGAGGCGCTGCTGCTGTGCAGATTTCCGTGACCCTATGCGAGCTACACACGCGGGCGGACGTGGGTCTACGCGGTGCCACGAGATACATGGCAGGCATACACATCTGGGTACAGCGTGGCACAATACCCGCTTTTGCCCGCAGCCACGTCCAATGTGCTGTGTATAGGGCTCCCATCCGTCCGTCCCGTCGAACGGAACGGGCGATCTACGGCCGTTTTTGACACCATCCGTCCCGTCAACGTCCCGTTGGCCTGATTCTCAGCAAGCCAAAACGGACGGGTACATCCGTTCGACAGGTTACGGCCGTCGAAGACGGGTGATAGGCGCGCAGCGTCAGTTTTGTGCCAAGAATAATCAAGGTCATGTTTAAATGCAGCTGCTGGACAGCCCAAGCCCATTACTGAGTCGCGGGCCATTGGTTTTGGCTCCAGGAGGCTCATAGTCGAAATTGCACACAAGCAATTGAAGTCATGAGTCCAGAAATAATGACGTACGTCCCTTTTTACGTAGCCGCACTTGAGATTGGGTAGGATCTGGTAGGATTGGGCCGCCGCCGAATTTTTGACACCTGATTGTAAGGTTATTTTCCGCTAGCGAGCATCGTGGGACCCTAGCACCAGCTGTTTTTGGCTCGCCGAATTGGCCGGATTATGCAACCTGTTGGACCCGTTGATCGACGGTCGACGGACGGGTACGGGTGCTCCGTATACTGGCCAACCCGTCCCGTATCCGTCCCGTAGCTGCGAAGCCTCCAAGGCTCTCACAGACGGGTCCGTACCCGTACCGTCCGTACGTCGACTCCGTCATCGACGGGCACGGGTCGGAGCCCTAGCTGTGTATGGTTGGTGCATGTCTGCCCTGTCCCTTCCTCATCATATTGCACTGCACTGCAGTCTTGAGGTGGACACAGATCAGAAGGGCGGTAGGGGTACTTTTTTTCAGACAAAACACCTTCTGTATGCTGGGTTCCGTTGATTGCATTTAGTTATTACATTTCCTTGCACTGTTACTTTTCCGTTAATTTCATCGCAATTTTCTCAATGTTGCCGCAAAATTTAGAGAGACAAGAGAGACCAGTAGCTCATAATTAATGAAGCAAACTGGCAATCGATAACAAAACAAGAGAACAAAGCCCTCCGAGTCGGCCACATCCACAATTTTTGATTGATTGTGCAACGCCATGACAAATGCCATGGCAAGTGTCGGTCCTACGCAGATCAAATGCCATGAACCCATGATCATGGCACTTGCCCGCAGTGTCAGAAGAACCTGTGTGGGATCCTCTGGAATCGTAGAGACTACCGTGGCTCTACAAAGTACACAGATGCGGAACTCTAGGATCTAAAAGCCGGGTGCAAAGTTTTCCAGGATCAACTCGCGATCCAATTGGCCTGGTTCCTTGAACATTTCATTAACCACGAAAATACGCCGAAGCTCTCCCTCGACCACAAATCCGCTGGGTTTATACTGATTGGATGGAGCTTCGGCAATGCCCAAAACGGCCGTTTTTTGATTCGCGCCCTCGGTACTGCCATCTGCTGTAATATCTGACTTGTGGTCCATTTTATTTTGCAATTATTTTCTTGCCCCAACCCTCATCACCCTATTTATAAGATTGTGTGTGTCCGTCCGTCTGAAGCCTTTTTAAACTCCGCTATCAACGCTCCGGCACCACTTGCCGGAACTTACCCTAAAATCCCCTCAGTAACTTATTTATAGAGGGATATTCAGGTCAAACATTCAGCCGAAGTGCTCTTGTGCCTAATAGAATTAAGGAAACATAATCCCTGGGCGCCGCCGAACACGAATAATGCAGGAGTTACCCCTTTCTACAACGTGTGTTCGCCATCCTTCCCATCTGCCTCGAGCTTCCGCTCCGACGGGACGACCGCTGTCTTGACGATCTTGATGTTCTGCACAAACAGAGCCGCCACGAGCGACAACCCCGCGACAGGGACACCCAGGACGAAGACGATTCGGAGGCTTTCAATGTACGCCCTGACGACGCCGGGGATGAGCGCTGCGGGAAGCATCGTGTATATCATGGTGGGTGAGTCGCGCGCGATCGCCACGGGCGCGTTGGGTGCGTAGCGCGCGAGGAACTTGATGAGCTCCGAGGCGAAGACGGGCTCAGCAATGCTGAGTCCCATCATCCCGCCGAGGAACTGCACACGATCCGCTCAGTGGGAGTATTCCAGTTCTCGAGGATGGGCAGAACGTACTTGGCTGAAGGACGCGACGCTCTGCGCTTGCGCAAGGAGCTTGGGCTCATCCTCGAACTCAACTCTGGAGGACACTGTGAGCATGTGCGGAAGTGGAGGGAGTATCGGATTTACTGCATTGCGATGATCGCGTTTTGCATGCCCAGGCCCGTACCGATGCCGGCGAGGATCTGGAACCCGATGAGGTGCGCCTTGGGTGTGTTCAAACCGATAGAGTAGAGCATCCCTGAGCCAACCGCGAGGAAGAACGGCGCGGCGACGAGGAACGGATAGCTGTTATGTTCGCGTCGTTGACCTCCCGAGAGCAGGCGGAGAGAGCGCGAGGGGACGCACTAGTATCCGAAACGGCTGACGAGGATTCCACAGCCGATAACTGTGGTTGTCACCTCGAGGAGGAAGGGAAGAAGGTCGATTCCAGACCTGGTCGCGCTGTGGCCCTGGACGACCTGGTAGAGGATCGGGAGATACTGTCCGTTTGTGAGTTGTCAAATTTCTTGAAAACTAATTGACTGGAGGACTCACGTAGGAAAACAAAAGCTGGGTAAAGCGGTTGAGGAAACTGAAAATGACGATGGCATATCTAGGACTTGTCAGCGGAGAATTCCCTGAGGGCATGAATTCACATTGAACTTGACTTGAAAATCCTCGGGGGTGTTATGGCCCCATCACCGACCCGTATTTCCCAAAGAACGAATGCAATACCGATTATACCGGCGAAAACGAGCGTCTGTCCAGAGAACATCAGTATCTGGGCTGGTTACTGAACAGAATGGTAGACAGACCATGATAACCGCTTTGTCGTCCCAGGATTTAGTATTACCGGCCCACTGCAACCCCATAACAAGGCTGGTTACTGCCCCAGCCACGAGGATTGCCCCGACCCAATTGATATGGCGAACTTGATCTAAGACACGCTTGTTAGGATCTCCGCCGAGGGGCAACGCTGATTTAAGGAACAAGACCACCACCGCCGTGGATAGGCCTCCGATGGGGAGGTTAATGAAGAAGCACCATCGCTATAAACCGGTCAAGAGATGTCCTTCGATTCGGTGGAATGGAGAGGCTCACCCATGAGACCTAATGAATTTGTTTTAGTAGGAATTTAGGAAGGAGAAGAGTGACGTACATGGTCTGTGAGCGCTCCTCCAATGAGCGGCCCAATGACAGACGAGAAGCCAAACACGCCGCCGAGCATGCCCACATACACCGGCCGATCCTCTAGACGCGTGGCTTGTAATAAAACTTGCACCACCGCGGCGAACATTCCTGCTGCCCCGAACCCGCTCACCGCCCGCCCTGCGATGATGGAATCAATGTTTTGCGCCACCCGCAGACAAGGGAGCCGGCTTCGAATATGCCAATGGTTGCGACGAGAACCCATTTAGCGGGAAAGATGCGGAGGACTGGGCCGAAAGACAAGAGGAAAACACTAGACTCTGTGGGTCAGTTGCCTTCTGGTAGACAAAAACCGTGCGTGCCTTTGTGTTAAAACGAGCGAAGTCGCGACCCAGCCTTGCAGGGAAAAGGCGTCGAAATCCTTGGGAGCCTGTGTTGGACGCATTGCCGTGGGATGGAAATATATATTCTCGCACCGAAGCAATTCGGGGGAGTGCGGTGGCTAGTGTACGGGGGTCAGTCAATATTCCTGAATGTGCTGCTGGACTCACCTAAAATTGTTTGGTCCAGTGCCACCAGTAATACCGACATCAATCTTCATCCTTCAGTTCGCTCTCAATACACCACTTGGAAAGGTAACTTACAGCGCAACAATGACCACAGCCAATCGCTTTCCTGTGAGTATGCTGACCGGTGAGGTGTTGGCTTCGGTTTTCATTTTGCGCGTTGTGCGAGTCCGAAGAAAAAGAAACAAGTAAATAGAGGGATTTTCGGACGACCCCAGACAACCCAGCATTTATGCTCGTTACGTTGAATTGTCAGCATTTCTGACTACGGGCCTGCCGCCTACGGGGCCTGTAGCTCCGGTGATCTAATCATTTTGTCATTGTTTCTTCATAAGCAGCCGCCCCCAAACCGTCCCGTACTACCATGTCGTTCGCAGGATGACGACGAAAAAAAAATGCAAGGAGTAATTTAACTTTGAGAGAACTATTTGACGAAATGTGCAAATAGAGAGCTTGTGCAAAGCCGCACGCGGCTGCACAAAGCCGCATGCGGAAATACCCTCGTTCGTACATTACCAAGACTGTGAAATAGCATGCCCTACACAACTGGAGCAAAAAAAAAAAAAGCCAGGGTGGTTTGAGTTATTATAAAATGAAATTTAAACTTTATGAAACACGTGGGATTGGTCACGGTCGCGCTTTTTGTAGAAATTATATATTAGATTTTAGATATGTGTGGGGAAAATGGCTCGACTCTGAGCCCGTAATTCCCGTACAAAAGGGAGGGCCTCGGCAGCCCCCCATGTAGCTAAATGGCTACACAAGCATGCAAAAAAGGGACAGTACTGTAAGCTAGGGGTGGGGGACGAAAACTCTCGAAAGGGGGTGCACGACGTCAGGAATACGAAAGCGGACGCAAAAAACGAGCACGAGGGAGACACGACAATATAAGGAGGGTAGATGATGAGGGCGCAGAAAGAAAAAACGCTGAGGATGACCAAGAGGGAGGCGGTGCTCTCTGCCAATCCCCGCGATCTCTCTCAGACCATCCAAAATCCGCTAGCAAGGGCCTTCAGAGTTCTACCAGACTCAGGCCACCGGACGCAAGAATTCCATTACTGTATTCGGGAACAACTCCCCGATTTGTAGGTTTCTGTGCACCGCGACGACGGAATTCCTGGCGTCTGTACATCGATTATAAGTGGAAGGAAGAAACCAGCACGAGTTGCGAAAGGATGGAGAACGAGATGACCGTGGAGACAAGATCGGAGGAATTGCCGAGGACATCGGAATAGATCGACCACAGTGTCCAAACCCAAGCCATTGGGTTCCGTGTCCTCTCCGTGCGAGGTGTAATATCTAGATCTATGTTTGGCAAGCTCCAACACAAGGCCATGACAAACTCCAAAGTCAGGGATTTCGCGAGATGTTGGCTATATCTTAGACAAAAAAAAACCTAATCTGTACGCATGTTGCACTTAATTCTATATCAATGCCCGTTCATCTCCATGGCCCCATTCATCGCCTGCTGCCCCTGCGTAATTTCGTTGAAATTACTAAAGTAATTCCACCAATCATCGACCCTAAATGCAACTGCGATGAGAGAAGCCGCAGTTGACAGAAAATCCAACACGCACTCGAACCCAGTGGGCGCATTCGTCCACATAGCGATGGTATCGTTATCAATGAGGCCCATCATATCATCCAACTCGCGGCTCGTCTGCGTGAGGTTGCGGTTCACCCCCACGTACAGGTCCTCGGGCGGGAACCACGTGTCGGGCGGCGGCGTAGGCGCGAACGCGCTCAACTCTATCGGCTCGGCACCCAACACCCTACTGGCACCAGCGATTGCGCCGGAGAATGACGGGTATTTGCGACTGTGCGTAAGCGTACGGGGAGGGCAACTGCGGGTCGTGGATGGGGCGATCGAACGGCTGCCGCAGGCCGCGCGCGCCGAGCAGGATGCGGTCCGTGACCTCGGGCGGCACGGATGCGTAGCGCACGTCAGAAGGCACCGGGGGCAGGGTCGCACCAGGCTGCATGCGGTGAACATTGCTCGCGATCGCCTGCTGGTCGTCGTCGTAGTCGGTGCCAGCCATCCCCAGCATGTTGGGATCCAGGAGGGGCAGCCGCCCGACGCAGGCCAATTCCGCAAGGATGTCCCTGCCCTATGGTTCAGCGTCGCGGAAAGAATATCTTTGTAGAGAAGCACGCGCCATAGGAGGCCCGCGGTTTGCCATCTACAACACGCACCAATCAGCCACGAACAAAAATATACAACCATGCCGCTTACCGATCCTCGCACAGGCGCACCACCTCCATGCACTTGTGCACATTCGAAATCTCGCGGCTCGGGTCCGGAGCCAGACCCATACACTTCCCGCTCCACACATTCAGGAGGAGAATAATACTCGAGATGAACACCGCCGGCTGATATCCTCAGCCGGCGGTGTTGCTGCACTGGTACAGATCGCCAGGGAGGGCAGTGCCTGCGAGAAATCATCATCAGTACCAACACATTCACAACAGCTGAATATAATCACCGTCGGTGGCGACTTGCGCACCATCGGGATGAACGGGCGATGAATTAGGATCTGCAGTTGACAGTACACACAATGCAACGCAACCGACTGGTCGAAGAACACCGGGTCCGTGCGCGCAGGGTCCCAGCGTACTATCCATCGCAAGTAAACGAACGAGTGTCAGCAACTGTTGAGGGGGATGAAGGAGGTGAAGAGAAGGAAGACATACGATGCTCTGGAACCTGATCGCGCCAGCGGTTGAGCGCCGAGTCGAGTTCCACGGCGACGTCCTCCTCCCACTGGTCGTCGATCGCGTACGCGACGCGCACCTTGCTGAGCGAGTACTGCATAGGGTGGTGAGCATTCTGTATGCCGTATTCGAGTGTGCAGCGCGAAAGTTAAAGGAGCAGGGGTAACATACAAGAACAGAAGGACAAAGACGTACCAGGATCTTCAGGCTGAACGCTAGGATATGATTCAGGCCCAACAGCGCATTGAAGAACGCGACGCGCGAGGGCACCCCAGGCGGCTGCTCGAACGGGTGCGTCGGGTGTTCCCAATACTCATCGTCGACCTCCAGCGGCGGGTCGATGTCGAAGCTGTGTGTGTGTGTGTGAGTCGAAGTCGATGAGGGTGAAGGGAGGAAAAGCACGTGGGTGGAAGGAAAATGGACGTAAAAAACGCATGCGGAAGGAAAAGAGGGATGCGGAAGGAAAAATTCGAATAAGTGGGGTGGAAACACGCACTCATCATACTGAATCGCACAGGGCCGCCCCAAGCTTGAGCTAATCTGCCGGTCCATATACACCAGCACCCAGAACGCGCGCTTCCAGAGCTCGCTCTCCACGGTCGGCTTCTCCACCCGCGACTGGCGCCGGTGCGCGCCGACGTCCTAATAATAAAAGCACATCCGTTAACCTCACATGCGCTGTAAATAACGAGAGGAAAAGGAGGCACAACGTACCTGCGCGAGCCGCAGCCCAACGCCGACGAGCGTCCAACACGCCTGTGGCGCGGAAGACCCCTCGAGAAACTGCACCGAGAGCTGTTCGACACGTCGGCGGCGGCATGTGTGCACAGGCGGTAACCACTTACACAGTAATACTGCAAAGTATACAGCGTCGCCTGCCCAAACAGATGATTCTCCACGAGGGGGATCTAGAAACACATCAGCTCCGAATCGGATCTCATAGCGACACCCGTGCTGCATGTTGCGAAGAGAGAATAACCCAACCCACCTGCTCAAACCACCCCCACCCACACGCCAGCCGCCCCGCGCCTGCCGTCTGCGTCCCCATGCCCTCCGGCCCGCTGTGCGATGTGATCAGGGGGTCATCGCTCCACCGCGAGGCAACGGCGCACACGAGCAGCAGGATCGCCGCGAAGCCGTCGTCCCTGAAAATATCCTTCCATGTTAACTCGCATTTAAACAATTAGGGATGGAGAAAATAAGGACGAAGTTCAACATCGGAGTTGAAGGACGCTCAACTGAACATCGGAGCACTCCAACAGGAAAGGAGGCCAGCGCATACGAACCTCAAATGTAGCCCGCCTTCTACCCCCCTCTGGAACGTCGGCCGGTGCAGGAGTGGCACATACACATTCACATGCGCGAAGTAGAGCTCGATGAGGTGCACCGCGAGCTCGGGCGGCGGGAAGGAGTACTTTTGTGTGCGTGGTGCGGTGTTTTCCCACTGCGGGGCGTTAGCATACGTCTTACTTATCAATATTAGAAACGAGAAGAAGAGGAAGCAAAGGGGAGAGGGGGAAGCGACGGAGAGAAAATAAGGGAGGGACGATGGAGGGGCACACTCACCGGCTTAAACGTCCAATACTGCAACCGGCGGGACGTCCACAGCAGTCTCCCTTGCCCCTCGCTGTCCGTGTCCCCGTCGCCGTCCTCGCTGTCGCTACCCTCACTATCACCTCCACCCTCGGCCTCCTTCCCTTCACGCTGCCCCTCCCGTTCCCGATGACGGTCCTCGCCGCCGGACAGCCACCCCCACTCCGCGCCCGCGCCAGCACTGTTACGCGCAGGCGCCTGGATAAAATACGTGCTGGGATTCGGGTTGTTGGTGTCACTATTGCCATTATTCGCCCAATCTGCACGCCGCTCCCCGCGCCTCACATCAGCTTTGAGGTCGATCGCCGCCTTGACGAGCACCGCACCGCTGCTCTTCCCGATAAAGTGCCGCTTGGGTATCGCGCCGACCGAGATACTCTCGAACTGGACAGGGTAAACAAAAGTAAAAGTAAATCAAACAGAATTGGGCGTCAGCGGCAGGTTCAACAGAATTAAATCAGTGCAGCGGCCAGATTTGTAGGTGTCAAAAAGGAAAAGGAAAGAAGCACCGTGTGCGAGCAAAGAGAAAAGAAACAGAAGGAGAAGAGGCGTACACACCTTCTTCGCAATCTCCATTTGCATCAGGTCGTCCGCGTGCGGCTGCGGCGGTGCGGCGAGCATGCGCAGCGCTGTGCGCAGGATGTGCAGCGAGGCCTTGCGCGCGTCAGGCGGCATCCCGCCGGTGTCCGCCAACGCTCCCTCGTTGCTCGTGTTATTCGCGTCACCACTGGAGATCCCACTCGGGCCCATGGGCGGCGAGCCACGGAGGGCGTCCAAGTTGAAGTGCGCAGTAGCGAGCTCCGCGCGGAGCTGGCGGACGAGCGCCTCGGCGTGCTCTAGCCGTGCCTCGAGGTACTCGACATAGCTGTTGATTGACCCAAGGCAAGGCAGTCAGTGCACAGTGCGGAAGGCGGTCAGCCGTTTGTTGTATAGAATTGAAGGTATCCTAGCGTAAGCACACGACTGGGGAGGGAAAGATGTAGAGGTGTACCTTTTGGTGGTGCGTTTCTATTGTTTATTTATTGTATTCCGGTGAGAAGGGAGTAATCGGGAGAGAGAGGAAACGAGACAAACGCACGGTAGTGGCCTGACGATAGGTGCAATCCAGCTTCGCGTCAATACATGTAGAGCACTTGTTGCCCGGCATCCGCGACCTGTCGCCTGCCAGCCCGCACAGATCAATCTGTAAGGGCAACCACGAAGGCCCGAGGTACTCAGGGACTGACGTGGGGGATCCAAAGGTTAATTGACAGTAGCTAAATATACAGAGAAGCATACCTGACGTGGGGGATCCAAAGAGAAGAAACTCTGAGGATTCCCACGTCAGCCGTGGGTATAAGTAAGCTACTAGCTAAGACCATGTGACCGGAGTGATCAGCAGATGTCCCGGGCTTGATCACACGCAAGGTGCCATCGGGTCACGTGCCGGTTTCCGGTACCGGTCCCGGTAGACCGGTGACCGGGAGAGCGACCGGAAGGATCGGAGGGGTCGGAAGGGCGTTGGATGGGGGTCGGGATGGGGGTTCCCCTGACATCACCCCCCCTTGGAATGCGGCGCCCCGACGCATAGACCGGATGCGAAGGGAGGGATCCAGAAGGGCAGGGAGTCGAAGGCGGCAACGGCAATGGTGCGTGGTTTGGCTGGGTATTTCCGGTAGAACTCGTCGACAGCTTCCGGGGCGAAGAGGTCGGAGTGCTTGACCCATTGATTGTGCGAGTCGTCGTACCCTTTGAAGCGCACCATGAAGTAGAGCGACTTCCAGCGCACCTTTGCATCAAGGATCTCTTCGACTTCCCATTCCGGAGCATCACCGGGTGCGTCCGGGAGGACCGGGGCCGGCTCGTCGTAACCGGGCCGTCCCTCGAAAGGGTCGTCTTCCGCGAGTTCCAACTTCACGACCGGAAAGACCGGGTGGAGCCGGGAGAGCCGGGGCGGGAGTTCCAGCTTGTACGCACCACGACCGACGACTTTGATGACCTTGAAGGGGCCAAGCCGTCGGTGCGAGAGACCGGGGGACGGCCGGGTTGTCTGGATGTCCGACGCGTCGAGCCAGACCCGGTCGCCTACCTTGATCTCCGGCGCGGGGGTGCGCCGGCGGTCGTAGTACCGCTTGTACTCCTCTTTGGCCTTGACCAGCGCGGATCGGGCTTCGGAGACGCCGGAGGCGATCCGGTCGCGGAATTCGTTTACCGACTCAAGTTTCGAACGCAGTCCGTTCGGCTCGAACCCCATCCGGGGGAGCCGGCCGGTGTCGGTCATGAACGGGACTTGCTGCGTGGAAGAGTGGATGTGGTTGTTGTAGGCGAATTCGGCGGCCGGCAAGAGGTCGTCCCAGTCATCCTGCATGTAGTTGGTGAAGATGCGGATAAACTGTTCCATCTCTTGATTGACGCGCTCAGTCTGGCCGTCAGTCTGCGGGTGGTAAGCCGTGGAGGTCGCGGGCTTGACGCCGATAAGGCGCCAGAGCTCGGTGGTGAACTCCGCAATAAATTGCGGACCCCGGTCAGAGATGTACTTTTCCGGCGCACCATGGAGTTTCCAGACGTTCCGGTAGTACAACCGGGCGGCGCCGGTCGCGTCGATCTGGGTGTGACACTCCATGAAGTGGGCGCGCTTACCAAGGACACCGACCACGACCATGATCGCGTCGTACCCGTGGGCCTCCGGGAGCTCGACGACGAAGTCGACCGAGACCGTGCTCCAGCGATCTTCGGGAACCTCGGTCGGGTGCAGCTCCCCGACCGGAAGCTTCCGGAGTGCCTTGGTCCGGCAGCACAGATCGCAGGTGGCGACGTACCGGCCGACGTGACGGGACAGCTGGGGCCACCAGTAGTTCCGGGAGACAAGCTCCAACGTCTTGAAGCGGCCGGCGTGACCAGCGACCCAGGTGTCATGGTGCTGCTCCAAGATCCGGCGGCGAAGGTCCTTGTCCCGGGGGACAACAATCTTGCCGCGGAAGTAGAGCAGGCCGGCGTCGACGTGCCACTCGTCCGACCGGGTAGACCGGGACCGGCGGCCCGGAACCTTGAGGAGCTCGCGAGCCGCAAGGGCGACGGGATCCTCCAGGTCTGGGTCGTGCGAGAGCGCGTCACGGATGTCCCGGAGGATCGGGACTTCCGGACCGGCGACGACGACACCTTCCAGGGCGCGGACGTGGAACAGATCGGGGCGCAGGAGCGTGACATCCTCGTTGTCCCGACTGGAACCGTGGTCCGGTCGCCGGGAGAGCGCGTCCGGTCGACCCATGGCGCGGCCGGGCTTGTGATGCAGGGTGAAGTCGAACCGGGACAAGTACAGGGACCACCGCGCCTGCCGCCGGTTCAAGTTCTGCGACTTCCGGAAGTACTCCAGGTTCTTGTGATCGGTCCAGATCTCGACCGGGTGCTGCGACCCTTCGAGGAAGTGTCGCCACTCCTCGAGGGCTCGGACGATTGCAAGCATCTCCTTGTCGTGGATCTCGTAATTGCGCTGGACCGAACTCAAGCTCTTGGAGAAGAAGGCGACCGGATGCCACTTCCGGTCCGCGCCCGGCTGAGAGAGAACGGCACCGGATGCGAAGTCCGAGCTGTCTGCTTCCACCCGGTAAGGTTGCGACTCGTCCGGAAGGATCAGGACCGGGTCGGTGGTCACCGCATCCTTGAGGTTCCGGAACGCGGCGGCCTCCTTCTTGGTCCAGAGCCACACCAAGCCCTTCTTCGTGAGGTCAAAGAGCGGCCGGGCGACGTCGGAGAACCCCCGGATGAACCGGCGGTAGAAGTTTGTGAAGCCGAGGAACTGCTGCACGTCCTTCTTGTTCTCCGGCACCGGCCAGACGGCGACGCCGGCGACCTTGACCGGATCCATCTCAACGTGGTCGTGTGAGATGATCACCCCGAGGTACTCGATCGACGATTTCTCAAACTCGCACTTCTCCGGTCGCAAGTAGAGCTTATGCTCCTGGAGCCGCCGGAGAACCTCCCGGACGATTTCTCGATGCCGGGCGAGGTCCGAGTGTGCGATGAGAATATCGTCGAGGTATACCATGACGTCGCCGGACAAGATGAGATCTTGGAAGATGTCGTTCATCATTGTCTGGAAGGTCGCGGGGGAGTTGGTCAGGCCGAAGTACATCACCAGCGGCTCGAAGAGTCCCCGGTTCGTCCGGAACGCGGCCTTCCACTCGTCGCCTTCCCGGATGCGGACGTTGTTGAAGCCCCACCGAACGTCGAGTTTTGTGAAGTACCGGGCTCCCTTTAAACGATTAATAAGGTCGTTGATGAGAGGGAGGGGGTACCGGTTCTTCACGGTCATCGCGTTAAGCGCCCGGTAGTCCTGTACGAACCGGAGCGCTCCGTCCTTCTTCTTGACGAAGAAGACCGGGGATGCCATCGGGGATTTCGAAGGCCGGATCCGGCCGGTCGTCAACCCCTCCTCGATAAATGCGTCGAGCTCGCGTTGCTCGAGGGGGGAGATGGGGTAGACCTTGCAGTTGGCCGGTTTCGAATCCGGAACGAGTTCGATGGCGTGGTCCCACGACCGGCGCTCCGGAAGCGAGTCGAACGACTCCCGGTTGAAGACATCTTCGAATTCTCGGGCCCACTCGGGAATTTCTTCCGTACCAGGCGCGGAGTTCTTAGCATGCGCTTCGGCCAGCCGTTGCGAGACGGTACCGGTCGCTCGGATGTCCTCCGGAGGGGAGAACCGGGTGTAGAAAACCCGATCACCCTCCTCAACGGAGTCATCCTCATCGTCCGAATCTTCCCCGTCGTCCGGTCCGAGTTCCGGTAGGTCCTCGTCGAACTCTTCGTCGTCGTCCTCGCTGGAGCGTTCGTCCGTGTCGACGACACATATCCGGGGGACCGGGCCGGACCGGAGCTGCCGGAGGATCCGAGCGGAGACCTTGGCAAGCTTCCGGTCGGCGCGCGCCTCGGCAACACAGGTAGCACAGCACCCAGTAGGGCAGCGGCTCATTTTTACCTCGCGCTGGGCCCAATCGATCTCCGGGTTGTGCTTCCGGAGCCAGGAGTAGCCTAGGATGAGCTTCTCCTTCCCGAGGCGGGTGACAGCGAACTGAGCACGCTCACTATGGCCTTTGTAGCGAAGGACCACATCCGCGACCTCCCGAATGAAGCCGGCCTCGTTGGGAGAGCCGTCCACATTGTAGACCGGGATGGGCTGTGAGAGCCGGCGGACCGGAATCTTGTGCTCGGCGGCGTACTCCGTGTCGATAAACTCGGAAGTAGCCCCGCAGTCCACCAAGCCGCTGAGCGAAAGCTTCACAGCGTCGGTGGTGGATTCGATCTCGAGAGGAAGCTGGAGGGAGTTACTGCTCTCCGAGGTGGCGGCAAGGGTAAAGTGTTTCGGGAGGCGGCGCTCCCAGGCAGTTTTCTTTTGGGGGCGCGGCGTCCGCGGGAGAGGTGGCCGGGGTTCCGGCTCGACCGGAGGGACCGGAACGACCGGAACGACCGGAACGACCGGAACGACCGGAACGACCGGAACGACCGGAACGACCGGAACGACCGGAACGACCGGAACGACCGGAGTCTCGATCGGTCTAGGGGGTGCGTCTATCGGTTCGGTGGATGCAAGAGATATATTGTCACACTCGTTACATAGGACAGCGAAACGATTAGGGGACGCGACAGAGGGCGCACCGCTCACTCTGCGCGGGGGAGAAAATCCTCCGGCTCGGCGGCGGCGGCGTGTTCCGCGACGGCCTCCGTCGATGCCAGACGTGCGACGAGCTCGTCGAGCAAGTCATTCCCGAGTTGCCGGATCACCTCGTCCAAGACGTCCATTGACCGGGCATCGACCGGCGCGGTACAGTCCCGGGCGAAGTGGTTCGGGTCCCCGCAGCGGAAGCAACCGCGGCGCGGGGTGCTACGGGCGCGCGTCCGGTCGACGTCCATCTGGACCGCGGGCGGAAGTGCGGGGGTAGCAGCCGCTCTGTGTTGCGGCGCGGGAAAGCGCGCCGGAACGGAAGCGACCGCGACCGGATCGCGGGAGGCTTCGCGCGCGCGGAGCAGCGACTCGTACTGCCGGTAGGCACGGAGGCGCCAGGCGGGGTAGTCTCGCAGGTCCGGAGGGTCGCTCGACCCGGTGATAGCGAGATTAATCGCCGGGTTAAGACCGGTCCGGTACTTCGTGACTTTGATAATCGGGTCTTCGAAGCCGGCGAGGTCGACCAGGTCTTCGAAGTCGTCGGTGTACCGGAAGACGTCCCGCGTGCCCATGTGATACGACCGGGACTCAAGGGTGCGGAGCGCGTGGTCCTGTTCGTTCTCCTCGACGAGCCGGAGCCGGAACTCCGTGACAAACGCGTCCCAGGTCAAGAAGGGGAACGGGGTTTTGGCTGCGTACCGCTCGGCCCATTTCGACGCGGAGTCCTTGGCCATGAAGGACATGGCGAACCGGACCGCTTTCTCCTCGGAGGGGGCGCCGTCCTCGAGGAACGCTTCCGGCAGCAACCGGATGTACGACCGGACAGCGTGGAGGAACGCCCGGCCTTGTTTCCGGTCGCCGTCGAAGACGAACGGGGGGTTCGGCCGGAGGGCCGATTTTGAGCCGGGAACGGCTGGGGGGAATAATCCTGTACCCGGGTCCGGAGCCGGACCGGCAAGGGACGGGGCAGGTGAAGCGGCGCGGGGGGGGTCGATTTTTCGTGCAAGGCTCTCGAGAATACCTTCGAGCCTGTCCATGCGGGCGGAGACGGCCTCGGCGGCTGCTTGCGCAGCGGCGGCAGCGGTACTCGCGGCGTCCATGGAGGGCTCTACAGGCAAGGAGGAGGGGGCAAGATTCAGGGTAGGGGAGGCTGGGACGCTATCAGAGGAGTCCGAGCCGTTCACACCGAAGCCTGCAATCTTGACCGGTTAATCCCTTAGAGAGTTTCTTCTGCTGTAAGGGCAACCACGAAGGCCCGAGGTACTCAGGGACTGACGTGGGGGATCCAAAGGTTAATTGACAGTAGCTAAATATACAGAGAAGCATACCTGACGTGGGGGATCCAAAGAGAAGAAACTCTGAGGATTCCCACGTCAGCCGTGGGTATAAGTAAGCTACTAGCTAAGACCATGTGACCGGAGTGATCAGCAGATGTCCCGGGCTTGATCACACGCAAGGTGCCATCGGGTCACGTGCCGGTTTCCGGTACCGGTCCCGGTAGACCGGTGACCGGGAGAGCGACCGGAAGGATCGGAGGGGTCGGAAGGGCGTTGGATGGGGGTCGGGATGGGGGTTCCCCTGACACAATCCTACAAACGAAAATACGGAGATACGCGCGAGATGAACGTACATCGACCTGGGGGGCAGTCAATATCGAACTCAAGCACAGAGAAATGGAGGGAAATGGATAGATAGGAAGGACGAGGACAAGGAGGACGCACTCTTTCTGCGACGACATACATCACACGCGCGCTGGACGCGACGCTTCTTCCCCCGCGTGGAATCATGCTCATACTCCTCGTCCCACAACATCCTGCCCTTCCCAGATATTCCTGACAGATTCTATTCAATTTCTTGGTCCGTGCCACCTGGTCACTCGAAAGTCAAAGCTTGTCGTCTCCCTCGGATAAGGATAGCCGCCTTACTAGTCCACCTGAGCGGATGTACACGCAATCGCTGTGACCAAGGGAAGAGGATCCGATGGGGCAAAGAGGACAAACTTGGCTGGTCGCGTCAGGAGCGTACGTGTGGATCATCAAAAACCAAACAATGAAACCTGAGCTGCCGAATGTAGTGCTGGCCAAAAATACGATACGAAAAAATTATTTTTGAATATATTCAAATATGGATGAATATGATACGGCCTTGGACACTCTTACTGAATGGGTGACTTTCCATAAGATTAGAAAATTCCCGGGGAATATCTGAGGGGTGCCAGCGATGCCGGCACAACGATCTATACCAATGATCTAATCGCTTGGGCTTCCCATAACGAATAGCTGAGAATAGGTCTCAAATAGATATTTCTTTGTCGATGCTGTCTAAACATCAACAATCAACGCGTCTCGCTTCCTTCGACACGTCCGCCTTCGCGTCAACAATGGATCTCGACGCGTCAATCATCTACCATCAACTTGAGGACATCGAGGAGGACGAAATAGATGATGGACCGCTCATGGCAGGAACTGCGATGGCAGTGATAGTACTCGGGGTCATCGAGGCACATAGGCTGCGCACGGAGCGGCGAAAACCGAGCCGATTGTACCTGTGTCGTCCTCAATTGGCCCGAAATCCTCGGGGAACTACTGCATGGCAGATCCTCCATAGAAGTCGCAGTGACCGAGCCTACATTACGACAATGGGCTTTGACGTTGCGACATTCGACAAGATCTTGGATGCCGGTTTCGGTGTTGCGTGGAATAACACGCCTATTCCCCGTGACAACGCCCCCAATACGGGAGTAACACGTCCAGGTGCACGATCCCTTGACGCATCGGGAGCCCTGGGATTGCTTCTTCATTACCTCAACTCGACAATGCGTGAGATCAGTCTCCAACAGATCTTCGCTTTAATCCCAAGCACAGTCTCCCGCTACATTACATTTGGGCTCAATCTTCTTCTCTACATCCTCCGGCAGATGCCCGAAGCTCGCATCCAGTGGCCCGACCATTCCGATGAATTCTCCGAATACAACAATTTGATTGTCGCACGCCATCCCCGTTTGACGGGAGCCTTCGCAAGCATCGACGGACTGAAACTGCCTTGCCAGACATCGGACGATCCGGAAATAGAGAACGCCACTTACAATGGTTGGCTTTCCGAGCATTTCATCAACTCCGTCATTGTGTTTGCACCTTCAGGTGAGTTCACATTTGTGTCAAGGCTTTACTACAGTGCTTAAATCGAAAATTGAGGTACTGTGATTGCTGCCAAGGTCAATGCACCGGGGAGTTGGCATGACTCTTGCGTTGCACAGCCTATCTACAAAAAACTTCGGACGCGAACACCAGATGGTTTTTATCTTGTCGCAGATACAGCAGTTCCAAGGGGAGCACAGCAGATTGAGGGTAAAATCCGGGCACCGATTAAGACCGGCCAACGCATGCAGGGAACAATTGCCGAGATTGAAGAGCGTCTTGCATTTGATCGGGAGCTGCTTTCATATCGGCAGACGGCAGAGTGGGGAATGCGCGGATTGCAGGGATCATTTGGACGTCTCCGAATCCCATTGGAGATCAACAGACAACGCAAATGCGGAGATCTGATAGAAATCTGCCTTCGCCTGAACAACGTGCGTGCACAGTTGGTCGGCATCAACCAAATCCGCACTGTCTACATGCCGTTGTGGAAACAGAACCGCGAAGACGAGGAAGTCTGGTCGAATTTTGAAACTATGATGTTCGGAGACCAACGGCGCTCAGATCGCGTTGCACGCTTTCACAATATTGCAATTTACGAGCCAAGAAGTTGATTGACTACGTATCACGACACACTGTAGTAGACGATATAGATTGTTCGATGCAAAGGAGTGTTAATTAAGGGAGTGTAAGTAAAGAGATCAAGAAGAGTGTTCGGATTTGAGCAACTTCGCCGTTCTACTTGGAAACATCCAAAGGACCAGCGTCGACAGTCGAAGACCCGGGGTCGGAAGCGGGGTTAATTGACTGCTGGGGGTCGGCAACGAACACGGCTGGCTGCGAAGAGCCAGGTAGCGACGATGACGAGGCGAGGTTGAATGGAGAAGACAGGCCACCCGAGGAAGACGAGCTAGGGTCCCAGTTCTCCTTCTCAGAATCCTCGCCGTCTGTCAACCATTGACTACACCGGCCCCCATCAGGATAAACCCTCTCACAGCGAATCTTGCCACCCTCTCGAACAAGGTCTGGATACCCGTCCGCGATGTACCTCGCACGGCTGCGGGGACCACTGGTGCTGAAGCCAGCGAAGGGCCCGGGCTGGTACAGTTCAAGTTTGAATTCTGCTCGATCGCGGGCACGTTGCACAACGGCGAGGTCGTTACGCAGGTTTTCGTTGGCAGCCTGCGCATCGCGGAGCTGCTGGGTGAGCGCAAGGAACTGCGTAGTCTGGAAGGAGCGCATGGAGCGCTCGTCGTCGCGGGATTTAAGAACGGCGGGGTCGAAGGCCTGAGAGAGCTTATTGACGAGCTCAGGGGCATTCATCCGCGAGTTCCGACGAAGAGGAGGAGTGGGGGCACGGCGGGCAACAGCAGTGCGCACGGTAGAACGATCGAGGATCTCGATGCTATCATCCGACACATCGCCAGCACCGTCGTCGATGTCGGAGTCGTCGCTGATCTCGCGGGTATCGGCTTTCTGGTTGATCAGGTCGTCGATGTGATGGGCGCGTTTGATTTCTGGAGGGCAGTGGGCGTCACCAGTGGGCTTCTTCGTCCTGAGAAGCTGTTGACCATCAGATATGAAATGACAATAATATTATAGCGTACACACCGTCTTGAATTTGGCCTCGATAGCTTTCCCATCGCGCTGCGGACGACCCGACGCATCTGCCCACTTGCTAAAACCCTCCGTAACCGACTTCCAACCCTTCTGACCAAGAGGAAGATGCTTCTGAACAAAGTCCAGAAGCTTCTTCGTATCGTCCTTGGACCAGTTTTGCGACCCCTTGCGGCGGCCACGCTTGGAGGCGCGCTCAACCTCAGTGTTGTTGTCGGAGTCCGAGGAGTACTGGCGCTTTTTGCCCTTGTCCTTGTGGCCTTTCTGACGAGCGCCTCCGACTTTGGTGGCCGGCTTGAGTTTCGCTTTGGCAATAGTCGATGGATCCGAAAGATCGAGGTCGTCGTCATCCGGAAGGGGCGGGACGAAGCCAGGATCGATGAGAGGTGCGTAGCGACCGGTGGAGGCTGCCTGGGAAGGACCGGCAGAAGTCGAAGAGCTGAAGCCGGGTGGAAAGTTGAATCGCTAGTACGGAGAATGTCAAAGACAGGAACAACACCATCATCGAGTGCTCATACCTGGGCGGCAGACTGCGCAGACATGTCCGATTGTGGGGGGACAGGGGCCTGTTGAGACGGGTTGGGCTTGGTAGGCAGTAGGCGTCAACGAGAGCGCCGCGAACCGAAAGTAGAGGATGACATACAAAATGAGTGCTCCCAATCCAGGTACCGTCTGGACCACGGAACCACGGTCTCCCATCAGCGTAGTAAATGCCAGGGAAATTGGCGGCATCCATAGATGACTGAGGAGGTGGAGGGCCAGTTTGCGCAGACACAGGAGGGCCGTTTTGGGTGAATGGAGGAAGGCTGGGATCTGACATTGAAATGAAGAGGAAAGGAATGTGAAGAACGAGGAGCAGACCTCGAACGAAGAAACATCGAAGCCTGATAGGCTTTTATATCCTGTCGCAGGACCCAGTCGCCACAGTCGGGTGCAGATAAATTAGAGTTAATGAGCGCGTCGCTACGGATGCCAATTTAAAGCAGCAACAAACAAAGAGGGCTGACCTTGATGTACCATGCAGCCCCGCTCACTTAGTCCATCCTTTTGACTTTCTTGGTGGGTGTTAACTGGATCCGCGTCCAAAGTGGGGCAGTATCGGCGATGCCGGTGGTTTTGTGGCGGATATCCAGGGCAAAACAGGGAGGAATCGATGGAACGTGTGTGATAACCATCGTCGCCGTGAGCCAACGAGTGTGGTCGCTTGTGCAGAAAAGATGTGGTAGACGACAAGGGAGACGGATACGGGAGCGATTTCCGTGATGCCAGTGACACCGTGACACTCAGCCCAAAGAGGCAACACGAATGGACGAGAACAGCACGAATCCGTTTATTCAAGAGTGAGATATTCTAAAGGGGGGGTAGGGACCCCCCCTTTAGAATAAAAGTTGATTAAGGTTTGAAAGAGGGTCGAAAATATTGCAAGTGAGATCTGAGCCCGATGGGGTCCTGACAGGTGCCCCGGCATCTCGGCAAAATGACCTAAAATAATCCCCAGCATTTATCTAATCTTATGGATAGTCAACCAATATGAATATGGTTGAATATGAATATGAATATGATATGGATATAATACAATATGGTAGTCAGCGTATTCAAATATATTTAGATATGCTCAACCACTGTTTCGGCCGCCTCGGGCCCTCAATTGGCACAGATCCAGTGATCCGATCTCAACGGCATGTTCAAAAATCATCTCGGATCTTTGTCAAGCCGCCCTCCGGCTCAGAGACTCCTACTTGCGAGCTACTTGATGCAATCAAAAATGCTGTGATATTGAAGTTGAAGCTTGCCGGGCGCCTGGGTTCTGTATTTTGACTCATAATTGGATGTCTGAAGAGATTTTGTGCCATAGGTTACAGAGGACCTCCTTGCGAGCAAGCTGCCTTGATTTCCGACCCATCGTTTCCAAGCAAAATTGGGCCAAAATATATTTGGATATATTCATATCATATTCATATTCTGAGAATGAATATGGATATGATATGCTACAGATATGATACGGACTCTCAGAGCTAGATACGATATGGATATGAATATGATACAGAATTTTCGTATTCATATCATATTTTGGCCAGCACTAGCCGAATGATGGCCGCTTCACACGCATACTGCTTGTTTCTCCTCAAGTATGTACCAGCTTTATTCACCCGTGCCTTCGTTGCTCGCACACTTCTGAATCCTGGTTTCGCCTGCACAGACGCGCTCGCGCGACCCGTGGGAAACACCTCGTGACATATCACATGATAATCACCTGATATATCAGGTGATTTATCAAAGAGGCTGTGTCCGTTGTGTTTTCATGTATAGGAAGGAGGAAGGATGTATAGGATAGGATAGGATAGGAACTCTTGTTATCTTGACAGGCAACTTGATAGGCAGCAGAGCTTTTCCAGCTTTCAGCTTTCAGCTCTCAGCTTTCAGCTTTTCATGGCTTTTTTGTGCCCTTTTCGTCCGGCTTTTATCGGCTTTTCGCCCTTTTCATCTTTTCGCTACTTACTGCTTTAGAAGTCTGGAGAAATAGTAAGAGAACAGAAGGAAGCGTCTGAACCATTCAGAGTCCAGATATGCACTCATACAATACTAATAGGGCTCCAACCCGTCCCGCCTCTTGAAGGGTTGACGGACAGAATGGGTGTGTTTTTACCTGCCTGCTATGGACCTATGCGACGGAAAGGGGGGACAGGGTACCCGTTGAACGGGGCCACAGTTAAAAGAGCACCTCTATACTGAGGTACATAAAATAATGACAGGGACGAGCGATGAACAAACCAGGGACCGCTACACTACTATGAATGCCGTTCCTGCTGCATGGTTGAATGATTGTGCCCGAAGAATCAAAAAGGACACCCTGCCAAGCTATTACGAGGATGTTCATGGTGTTGTATAAGAGAGACCAGATTCGTGCTGCTGGCTCGTCCTGCGAGCAAAATGTATGCTGCCTGATGCTGCAAGAGTCGAATTACTCGTTTTGGACATGGTCTTGTGCAGGTTGAGCATCAGTCGGCAAACGACAGTCGCTGAAACCCTGCACAAGCCATTGTTAGCCATCACCAGATATGACGAGGGATTTGTCAATATATACGCTAATGTGAATGAGGCCAGCCCATTGTTGATCTGTAACCAAGAATCAGACTCTGTGAAGGTGTTACAAGTGTACGGACATCGCTAAACTGGCTATCAGGATCAGGTCATGGGATTTAACCGAGGCAGGGACATACATAATACCTGAGGATGTTGGCCCCATTTGCCGGACAACCGATGCTGGAAGAAGGATGTTGGGAATCAGGGAAATATTACAGAGAGGGCTGGGACTCAACACCTAGTACATCTTTGCCCTTTTTCATGAGGTATTGACTTGGTTTTTCCCCTTTTCTACCCTTTTTATGTGCCATGAAACTGAAAAGGGAGAAAAAAGGGAACAAAAAAAAAGTCTACTGTAAAAAGGGCCTGACTTGGATATCATTTGAATGATTTCCCACACTCGCCGTGGATAAATCCTCCGTCACAATAGACCGGATAAATTTCTAGTGTCTACCGGTCATCTTCGAGACACTGAAAGATTGTTTCCCGCCTATTTCCGAGGGAATTTGAGCGAGCGATGTACAGATAATATCGTGGGAAAGCATCCAATGAATATCCAAGTCAGTCCCTAACTGTGAACGACCCTACTGACAGTTTAGGCTCTAGCCTGCATTGTTTCAGCATGGAGCCCCAGATTTCCTTGTACGCTCTGGCGCGAATGGGCACAACGTGTGGGTGTACTCCTGCTGACCGATGAAGTTATGCCTCAGTTCAAGACATGTTCCCGGGGATGCCATCCAAGTGCGCCACCTCTTGCTTGTCCCCATCCGTGCGAGGGGCCAGTTCCATGCAGTCCACATATGCGCTCGGCTGCCGTCTGTTCGGCAAATTGCCTCGTTCCCAGGTGCGCTGGTATTGCCTCGCGCGCGATCGTGCTCTCTTGTTTCACCCCGGGACACGTGCTTCACCCTCCATGGAAGAAAGATCTTTCTCAAGGGCACCTAGAAGCCAGAATTCGTTCATGACCCCCCCATGGCCTAAATGATGTACTTCAATTATGTGATGGATCTGATCACTTTTTTGAATCACAGGAGGGTTCAAAAACCAATTCTGGCTTCGAGATGCCCTCTGGAATGGTCCTGTGGTCACCCCTAGTGTAACAGGAGGCATCCAGGACCTCATTTTTCATTGCATAACCAGTGATTTCTGTACAAATAGCCTACTGTTGAATTATATTCAATATATGTGCGATATAAAAAATCGGAGGATGTCATGCCCTCCGGATTCATATTCCCGTTCCGTCTGTATAGTTTTCAGAGAGATACAACAAGTATTAAACCCACAATAGCGAAAATGAATTTTTTTGACCCAAAAGCCCAAAAAGGAAAAAAAAAAAATCGACTGCGCCCTAAGTTCCGCAAAGAGCTGTAAAGTAGTCCCCTCAAAGGATCTCAAGTCATTTCACAAGGACAATCACATTTATTTTTGCGGTATGAAAAAGACTACTCACCGTGTTTCAGCGGCCGGAAATGTTCGATGTTATACAGCTGCAAGCGATTCGAAGATTCTTGGTACTCAGACACCTATGGCTGTACCCAGATGTCTACAGCAATACATATCGGGCCTCAGTCTAGTGACCGCCTTACTGGCCAAAACCCAGCCTTAGTAAATGTATCCTTCAACTATACACTCTATGTGGACCTATAACACATTTTCCTTCCCGTCGAGGGTTCGGTTCTCTTCAAAGTTCTGGCGTTACATCAGAAACCGTCACAATATGCGTTTGGCAGAAATTCTGCCCCGGACATAATTATAGAATTTGGCCGGGCTCGGGCAGGAGCTAAATCAAAGCAGATGAACCTCGGAAGAGTGTTTGCAGATGCAGTTGGTGATATCAAACAACACTCTCGTATATATGGACCCCAGACACGACGCATGGGTAATGTCCTTCGTTCGTAGCATTCCGCAATTCAGGAACTGATCGGCCTTGTTTTGGATAATACAAGCTGCTGCTCGGCCGCTTCGCGGCCTCGCATCCACTTGGGTTTTTTTTGACCATAAGCGCCGTAAAGTCCTACGCAATACGATCATCCGATATCCGCCTGTGTACGCGAATACAACCGAGGCGGGCTCGAGACTGGGACAGATGCCGGCTGGGGCGTCTGTAAAAAACCAGTGTGTTCGTTCATAGACTACGCAAAACGTACCAGACTGTCATATATTTTTCGTTGGCGCTGTTGCGCGTGGGGAAGAGGAGCGGGTCGAAAATGTTATATGTCGCTTTCGAACGCAATTAATCATGGGCTAACTGCAGATCCATTCGCCCACGCACTCCTGGTGCCGCGGGCAAGAGGTCGAGTGGGAATTTTTGGATGTCCAGTTCTGCGTCTCTATGCTTGGTTCTTGGCTGAAATTGAACCACGATTATCACGACATTGCCGCAGGAGAGATAGGTACGAGAACAGGGTAAGGAACTTCACGCTGTGGCATGAAGAGGACCTGCCGAGTGTATACGTCGTATATCAGACGCCGATAATCGTGGGTCAGAGTGCAAATTTGCCGCGTGAGGGTTTCCGGGATTTTCAGAATTAGATTAGCTGATGGAGTTCTCGGAGTTGAAGCGAAGCGAAGAATGTACCGAGTCTGAAAGATGATGTTCTGTGGCACGCGGATCTATGCCCAGCAACCCAGTCTGCAGATTGCCACTTCTCGGGAAAATAGTCTGCGCGTTGGCAGCACTCGAAACTGCGCCTCACGTCAATTCTTCGGCGCTGGCAGAAATCAGGAAACGAGCTCAGTAAAATTTGCGAAGCACTCACGGTAAGGTTATCTGAGGCTTTGAACGACGGTCTCGACTGTGCCTCTCAAAATTGCAAAAAGATTAAGGTGTGCCACTGAGGTGAACTTCACGTTCAATAATCAGAATGTTCTACGAGGTGGGGGATTTAAAATTACACCACCACCCAAGGCACAAGATGACACGTACAGTACTTGCACGTTGAGATGCCAGGGTGCCCGTGGACTTACCCACTACAAAAATTTCACCGACCTCAGTGGCAGTCCAAGCAAGTTGGGTTTAAACCAGCAGAGGTGAGCCGAGCTGCCGTAAAGCGATTTTTTCAAGTACCACTTCACCGCAAGCCTTGAAGATGTGCGTCAGAGAACTCATATTGGATGAAGGAGCTACTGAGTCAGACCGACGAGACTAACGATGAGAGTAACGATTTGGCAGTCATGGCGGAGGTGCCGGGAGTGATCGGATCGCGCCGAGAACCATATGCCGACTCATTCGCCCCCTCAGGGATCAAGCCGACGAGGACTGCCGAATATGGCACAAACTCGATTTGGTCTAATAATTGCACACTGAATTCCATTCTCACTCATTAGATTGACCCACGGGCTACTAAGAACTACTACTAACTAAAAAATATAATGGCCGATATCACAACTCCGAGTCGAGTCGAAGTCGCAGGCAAAAACACTATTATTTTTAATTATAGATTCGAAAATAACACCCTGTCGGGGCGCGGGGTAGCAAGAAAACACTATCGGCGATAAGTAAGGAAAAGAAAAGGATAAGAAGAGTCGAGAAGAGATTGAGACAAGACGAGAGAATTGAGATAGGACAAGAAAAGGCTAAGAAAAAGACAAGAGAGTCGGGGAAGATAAGTGAGGAAAGGAAATGTGGAGGAGAGGAGAAATATAGGTAACCAGATAGGTACGTAGATAGATAGAGAGACAAAAATGCAGGGCACTGGGCAGGGGGTGAAGGCGCAAGCGAGATCCGAGCTGGTTGGTGTCAGAGGAAGCGTGCTGAACAAGAGAGGTGCTTCCCTGCGTAGGGTTGAGGGAGGTACGTGAGGTCGACTCTCGTGTCTCGGATCCATCAGGGAATACAGACATATTGTACGGACGATGAGGCATCCAAAGCTAGCCAAAACGCCGATTAGCCATGAGCTAATGAGAGGCGATTCGGCCATGGTAGCTTGGGAGGAAGATGTGGCAAGGACTGAATGATAGTCGCGTGTGTCACCGCTTCTTTTGCCGTCCCATTTGGATTTCACGTCAACATCCTGCCAATGTCCCAATGCACCTCTCAGCAAGGTTTGGTTGTATATAATTTCGGAGACTTTGCCAGTGCGTCCTCGACTTTATTTCCAGGTCCCTCGCCGGTCGACCGCATTCAACTGAAATACAAGGACAAGCGCTCGAATGACATCGGTGCCTTAGCAAATATCAAAAATTCCCAATCGTGCCACGTCTGTAAGTACAGTCGATGGCTCACGAACTGATTTTTGAATGAAATAAATGAAAATGAGACCGTATACGCTATTGGTTGTGACTGAAGGCAACTGAAGAGTGTTCAACAATGATCAGGATATTAGTGGGGAAAACGTACATGTCAACAATTTCGCGTCGGGCAGTATTCAATAATGTTAAAAATGGCAGAAGAGTTTACAGGGCTCAATCACCAGCCCGTCTTCGGCCAAAGTATCAAAGATATCCATGAGGGGCTTACTTGGGTACCAACCCCCGAAGTAAAACTCGCCAAGGAATTTGAGCGTGAACGCCTCCAGTTTCACGGGCATGCGCATCCGGCGGACCACCAGCATGTCGGCGAGCCGCTGAAACCACGGATCCTCGGGCAATGACTCTCGGACATAAATGGTCAGATCGAGGAGATTTGGGAGGAGGTGATTGGATTTGGCGTCGGCAAGGACGACGATGAAGTCCTCGCGGAACAAGGGTTTGGATATGGTGGAATCCCGCAGCGTGAGGTATGAGAGGTTGGGAATGAGGCTGAAACAGTGCACAATGGATTGCCGCGGCCAAGGGCCATTGTCTATGCGGAGTGTTAACCAGCCCAGAGGCAGGGACGGCGCGAGGAGCGAGATGAGATCGGGTGCTGTGGACGCAATGTGTAACTCTTGCAAGGCGGGCAACTCGAGGAATCGCAAAAAACGTCCTAGGGGGAGTTTGCGATCACGAGGGAGATTAGACCGGGAACAGTGACACGCAGATCGCTCGGAGTGGTGGGGCCATCCAGCGACTGGAAGATCTGGACAAGTTCTTTATTCTGCACAAGTGAGTGGACGCAAAACAGTATTTAAACAGATACTCACCGCGGAGATCGGTTATCATCATTTTCCAGCGTGAGCTTGTGTAGAAAGTGCACATTTCGGCCCAAGATGCCCGGAAGGTGGCGGATCAGGCGACCGCAAGCTAGCGTGAGTGAGCCCTGGCCGCGCGCGTGACGCAGCCACCGAGACAGTACATCCTCGAATCTGTCCGTGTACCACTGCTTGTATCTATTCCTGTCAAACCCAGGAACGGGTTGTTCATCCCGCACTTCCTCCAAAATCTCGTCCTCGTTTATCACGCCATAGTTCCGCACGTGGAAGACGAGGTTCTTCCAAAGACCAGTTTTATCGTGCCGCTCGGCACCAACAATCTATCTAGTCCTTCAATTTCGCTCCAATTATTTTGAAAATTTGGGAGCATCTTCCCAGATTGATTTAAAAGGACTCACCGGGACAGATTTTCTAATTTCCGTTTCGTTGAGTTGTTATTACATTTTCGGTCTCGCAAATACTTATTGGGAGGTGGCGGTGCAATGATTTGTCAGTTGGATGCATATGGATGCGGCCTATCTTAGGTAAGTCGGATTACACGGCATGGTCCCGCTTAGGAACGCCGGGGCCCAGGAAGTACTCATGTGCACTAATATACATTGTACATTGCTTTCCATGGACTTCTCCATCACCCCGTAGCCGAGTTCACGGACATTATCTTTCGACCGCCGCGGTAGAACTAAAGGAGAAACAGAGAAGCAATGAGTGGAAAATGAAACCTCGAAACAAGCTCAAGCACAGTGAGAACAAACATATATGAGAAAGTCTCCCAAAGTATCCAGAGACTTTGGGAGACAGTCGAAGACTTTCCCACGAGCTAATTATATTGATCCGCCTACCCAATCCGGATATGTCACACAGCGTTATGTCCCCGCTTGTTCCCGCCCACCATCGGTGCCCGTCGAGTCTCCGCCTAGTGCCAACATACAAGCTCGCCGTCAACCCTTCGGAACTCCCGCCAACGAGGCCCCGCCTTTCCTTCCTTCAAATGACCCCGAAGACCCGTGTGACTGGCTTCACTCACCGCCATCTCGCGCGCTCGGATGGATCGACCCGACGTTGATGATACCTGCACCTTCCCAGCCGCCTCTTCCCATGCCTCTGATGTCACAGCCGTGTCCTTTCTCTCTCCCGTCCTCACAGAGGCCACCCGCAAGTCCGGAGACTGTCACGATTTGATACTATCTAATCGTTCCAACGCCTTATGTAAACATGTGCCTATCTAATCTTTGGCGCTTATATTATATGAGCACTTATTAATATCCTCAGAACGTTCTGGACAAACACACGACAAACACACCTTATACATGAGGATACAGGTCGCTTTGTAAGAACACATGGTGGAGGGACGGTTCACATGAGGAACACACATTTAATTAATAGGTCCTGACAGATCTCATGGACAATGCATGTACAACACATGGTTACAGACTATTGTAGTATATTTATGTTCTCGTTCCCACGGCTCGATAAAACAGTATATATACAGTAGCTAGTCGTCTGTAGTAGTTAACCTTTTATTCCATCCTCTTTCGAGCTATACACATCGCACTCCCCAATCCTTTATCTTTGATATTGGACGCGATTTAGTCTTGACTGTGACAGAGACGGACAGCCGCTGACTCAGCCACCGCACTCCCCGCCGCATCCCGTAAGCGCATGTCCCCCACGACGGCAATTTTGTGTCCCGCAAAGCCCCAAGATGTCCCAGTCAGCCTTGCTTGAATGCCCATCCACCCCGCTGTCGCCACCGGTCGTCGACATCGCCCATCATTTACCGGTTCTCGCCGCCATTGCTCTCGTCGCCCCGTGGATCTTCCTCGGCAGCCCGAGACGGCGGAGTCCGGATGAATCGTACACTCATCCACCCCGCCATCGCCACGCTCGTCCTAGCCGCGGTCGTCGAATTGACTAGTCCTCGCCGCCGCCATCGTTCTCGTCGTCACGCCAATCTTCCTCGGCGACGCAAGGGGGACGAACGACCTCGCCTTGTCCATTCAAACACTTTCTTTGAGCCCAGAAACCTTGTTGAGGAGTTGGAGGATTTTGTCCATGGAGGCCATCGTGATGCGCATAGCCCGAGTTATTCTCAGATTTATGCGGCGGGTTGGTGGTAAATTACTGAATTACTTAGCCTTCGCCTACGCGACGTGTTTTGATAGTGGTCTTAGTGCGAGGCCAAATAAATAATTGATTTTTCATGCTTATATAACTTGTCTACAAAGTCTCCCAAAGTCTCCAAAGTCTCGCAATCTTGGTAGACTTTCTGAGCCACGGTTTCTCTGGGCACAGTAGCATAAAACAAAACCAGGACAGTCTATCCAAAATTTCCCACGAGCGCGATGCTGGGTCGGGAATGAATCATGGCCTCAGAAACTCTATATTCGAGCGTTGGGCCATGAGACCTTCGAGGTGATGGGTAGTTTGGAGAATTTGAGCTGGAAATGTAGGCTGTACTTGAACTACAGTTGCGGCGCAATCATTTGCGGTTTCCTTTTTAGGAAATTCCCATCAATTCCCGCTCTGTGCTGAGCATTTTGAGCTAAGGATATGAGAAAAATGGATTAGGGGCATGGGATATGTATCTAAATTAGGCATATGTGCTTGTCTCTGACAAAAACACCTAAACTTCCCGTAATTTTCCATGATTGAGACATCATGAATTCAGCCACCTATTCACATAAAATAGCAATGTTCTGTAGAAATTGAAGCGGAATTAGATTTTGGGGAGCACCTAGGAGCACTGAATAATTGTCTTTTCAACTTTGGCGCTCACCAGAACTAGTTAGAGGTGGAAAAGAGGTGGAATTGATGGGAATTTCCTAAAAAGGAAACCGCAAATGATGTAATGCAACGGAGGAGTTACAAGCAATTAACATAGCGTAGAACCTCAATGGCCTACTTAAGTGTTCACCAGTGTCAGGTAGTGCCGCATTATTGAAGTGATCGGTACGGGAGCTTTGTTATTCTGTGGATCAAGTCGTCCATGAAGCAAATAGAGCTTTTCATCCGAGTTGATTGATTCCTGCAGCCATTCCTTCATGAGTTTTTCCGCCGTTTAAATTCGTTTGGACGTCAACAGAAAAAAGTGTTTTTGCCGGGTCTGGCTTCGAACCTTCGAATGCTGACGAATACCTTTTCATTTTTTTCTTTTAGCTGCCAATACACGTCGCTTTCTCCTAGAGCAGCAGAACGTCACTCTGTCCATCATATGGCTTGAAATTTTCTGACTGCGCCGAAACACATTCACTCTCAAGTTTCATTTTTGAGTCGAAACTCCGCAGTAACCATGTGGAGCAAGGGGCCAATTGAACATTCACAACGGAAAAGAAGTTAGTTAACCCGCGTCTGTCTTTTGAGAAATAACAGTGGAAAGCGCCGCCTGTCCCCTGCTTCGAATACATCACACAGTTGTCTCGCCTCTGAGTCAATTGTAAACATCGGTGAAAATGGGAAAATGTAGAAAACACACTCGAGAGTCCTCTCCGATTTGTTCGAGTTGTTCGAGTTGTCTGCCTTCCGATGCACATTATCGCCCTCGGGGATGTCATCCACCCATTTGAGGACATTTGTAGACTGGATTGAACCAATTAAATACGTAACATTGGGAATATTGAACACGCACGACATGAACCGTGGCATTTCTCAGGGACCGTTCGTTGGGACGAAAGCCGAATTCCATGAAGGAGGTGATGATGCCATTTGAACCTCTCAATTCCGCACGTAGAGACTCACGAGAGATCAACCTTGCCTCAAAAGTCAGACGGCATGCTGCATGCGCAAATTCGCTTACATGCTGCACACGGAAATCACGTAGACTGAAATGAAATATGGGAAATCCCTCTATCTCAGAATGAGGAAACTCACGATGGCAGCTTGGAACAATGAACATTTGGCTAAACCAATATTCAGTGAACTGCTGCGAAAACAATATGTTACTTACAAAACAAAAGTGCCCGGCATTCCGATAAACTGTTAATGAGAAAGTAGGTTAAGCATGATTGGCACCGCGCTGGGGAGTTCGCGTACGAAAATGAGCTGAAGCAATGCCCAGAGGCTGCGAACAGATGCATAAGAGTTGGTTTCTACAGCAAGCGATCCAAAGACCTTGTCATAGCTCCGCGGTTCAGAGCATAAATTATCATCTTGTCTACCGTGGAATCAGTGCTAGACCGACGTTAATTGCGGTACCGATGCGTCGTAACTGTTTACTTACCTTCGAATACCAGTCCGGGACTTGTGAAGGACAACACAAAGAATTGCAGTGATGATCAAGTCGCAGGCGAGGGTGGCTCCACTTTGAGTTGACGATATAGGCTACTATGCGTCAGCCCATTCAAGTACGACAGCGAAAGGGAAAAATGGTACCCCTGTGAGCGCCTGAAGCTCTGAGAAGAGATGAACCTTAGCCCTATGGGTCCCAGGGATTTCAATATAGAATTGAACCCAAGTAGACTCTCGTACACTTCGACAGTTTGAGCTAGAGTGGGTCATGTATTTATGGATAGGCCTGAACAAAATTCAAGATACTCACCAATCCCGGCAGCTATGGAGCCCAATCAGCGGGGATGAAAGAAGCATGGTCAGCACCCACAGAATTGACAAAGACCCAGCAGAACCTGACAAACCGATATCATGAGTTGCTCTGATACCTACTGGCACGCGTACGACGGGGGCAACATATCGCCAATCGTGTTTCGTCACTAGAACCAGATTGAGAACATGGCCATTTGACGTCAGTGCGACTCACAAATCCAAATTCGACTCGCATAAAACCTGTTGAAGAGACTCAGTTAGAATTGAACGATGCATTTTGTAACATGGAACACATTTGAGCCGTGAATGCCACAACATACTACATCGTTCGGTCGTCAGCACATGCGTTGGGCCGGATATTGAGGTATTACCACCGAGCAAAGCATGACCTATGGTATTGTGAGCATCGAGTACATCAATGCAGAGCCAGTCAACCTCACATTCGCTTCGTAGCTGGAAGATTCATGTCAGCAAGTCGTTGCTGTTTGGGAGGGGACTGGCTTACGGAATCACATTTTCGGCCCCGAGATTCCCGTACAGCAAAACAAAATTCTTGAAGTTCAGCATTGCGAAGAAAACGGCGTGATTCGTGGAAACCACGCTGCACCGATTAGGGTGTGTACGGCAACAGAATCTTTTGAGGTTCTGGTGCTTTGATGGGCAACTATTCCCTTTTCAAGTAGTCAGCTGCCGAGTGCGTGACTTTCTCGCATCTTTCATCAAACAGCATCCAATGCGTCCGCTCACCGTGCCCCGCCTTTCCCGCCCTCTTGGCGTTGTCAAACCAGTGCCCGCCCTCGACATTCCGTGCGTCAGGATAACCCTCGGGCTTTGAGAGAAATACAATTGATGATTACCCTTAACAAGCTGTGGGCAGAGATAAAAAGCGAGGCGGTTTGCGACAAATTTTATTTTTGTTCTCGTCGTCGCCCACGATGAGCACGGCAGTCAACGATGCGGTGGTGATGCATCAGAGCTGTGACTCCTACGTGACTGAGAAAAGTTTGGACTACTTGAAAAGGGAATAGTTCCCATCAAAGTACCAGAATCTCAAAAGATTCTGTTGCCGTACACACCCTTAATCACCAAAAAAATCTTTCAGAGGAGGCAGTCTCACCCAAGAATGCCAACCTATTCACAAATTAAACGGTTAAATCGAGAACGTGCAATCGATACATACGACAAATTGGACGACGATAGGGTCCTTTGGGGCGTAGTTGCGAAAGTACTGCAACACCAGCACCTAAAGAAGTACATTAGTACCGATGGCGTCATAATACATTGGATCGAGACAATAGCCATGCCCCATAGCCTAAGAGAACTTCAAGTTAGTACAAGCGATTTGCATGGCGGATGAATCTTACGCAGTGTCTAACGCATACGCTATGAATTGGAAACCCCAATTCATGATAAAGGCTCGATCGATGACGATAGTGGGGCTGGATGTATCGGCCATAATTAATCCTGGTGTAAGGCAGTCGAAGGATCTCGCGATGGAATGGACGACCCGAGGCTTTACAAACGCGTTCTAGATATAGTCCTGTTTTTTGAAATAATTTAAGACGCACACCGGATCAAGCTAAAGGACCCTCCTTATCTACTATCGGCGAGGGGTTAGTCGGCCACCTTAGCATTCAACGCTACATCCTGTGATTTATAGACGTCCCAACATGCTCAAATGATGTCGAGCACAGCTCAGACATCCTAAGATTGATTTACAGCTGTTTGCGGAACTTAGGGCGCAGCTCGGGGTTTTTTTTTTCAATGAGATTTGCGTCGGATGGCTCTCCTGAGCTCAATTCTCAACCGTTTTCCTTTAAAATAAGCTCATTATGCTGGCATTAAAATTCCGGAGGGCATGGTCTCCTCAGATCTTTTGATGGCCAATCAAATTGCTTGATTGGGAAAATATCCGTGTTTTGAGCAGGATGGCTGTAACATTAGCAATTGTTGTTCAATTGACCTAATTTTCTGACACGATGGACTCACAGGTATACCGGAGAGCACCACATACCGGCATTCTTAATGTGACACATAAATCATATGCAGTCTATATTACAACAACACTGCATTCTCTTTTCAAAGTCTCGAGCCAAATACAAGTCATATAAAAAATGCCGGTATGTGGTGCCCTCTGGTACACCTGTGGGTGCATCGTATCAAAAAATTAGGCCGATTCAACAGTGATTGCTAATGTTACAGCCATCCTGTTCAAAACGCGGATATTTTCCCAATCAAGCAATTTGATTGGCCATCAGAAAATCTGAGGAGACCATGCCCTCCGGAATTTCAATGCCAGCATAATGAGCATACTCTAAAGGAAAACGGTTGAGAATTGAGCTCAGGAGAGCCATCCGACGCAAATCTCATTGAAAAAAAAAAAAAAACCGAGCTGCGCCCTAAGTTCCGCAAACAGCTGTAATCTAGGTTTCACAATTTTACCTGGAGATTTGAAGGTACAGTGAATCTCCTTCCCGCGGCATGCCGAAAATGGCAAATGACGGCTTAGTCGGCCACCCGCCGGAATGCGGTGTTGTGCAGTATGGGGTTCTGCATGGGATAATGAAAAGGGGTTATGTAGCAACTGTTATACATACTCTGGCTGTGTGTGGGACTTGTAGGAGAGCCATAAAATTGACATTTCATAGGCAGTCAGACCGGGAGAATGCGCACCGTTAACTATCCGGGTGCTGCACAAGGAGTTGGGTCATAGTGGTCCAAATTCAAATCCGGATAGACCAATGGCAAGCATATGGATATAGCTAATGCACTATATCCATCTCGGGGCCCCACTGTCTCGTGAATAAATCCGATAGCTCTGGACATCAAATTTAGCTGATTTCGGGTCATGGCCAATAGCACAGAGGGAATACATCCAAGAAAATGTTATCATACCACGCAAGTCGTGGATTAACAGATGAAGAAAGTGCATGCAATGATCCAGACCTGTGCTCTCAATGGGTCCTATGATATGAGGGTGGCCGAACTTTGCCCCTCAGGATTAGAGCTGGGTTTTCCTTGAGGTGTAGTGCACGGAGATCTTGATGATTCGAGTCCGATAGCATTCAATGTCCATGTGCCATATGGGAGCAGAAAAATGAGCTCAAGATTTCCCAGATTGATGAAGAATTAGTGAAGAATGGGCGGTGGCAACTGGTGGCAACGGAATGATGGGTGATTTAAATTGGTATAATTTTTGATCGGCGGCATATCACTTTCTGTCAAAACTTGCTCTGAACCGGCCTCTTACGTCGTACTTCATACCCAGATATCGAACTCATGGCCACTTGAAACATTAGTTGCGTGTACTGCGAGTGGCCGACTAACCCCTCGCCGATAGTAGCTCGCTAAGTCCCTGAGATGCAACCGCACCCAGGTGCAAATCAAGCACCCTGAAAGGATGTCAGCATGCTTTAGGTTGTAAATCGTTTTGCGCTTTGCCACAGGTTGCAAGCAAAAACCCTATTTCTTGCTCGCAGTTGTCACCAAATAATTTTTATTCACTATATGTGCCATACATCAGCTCCGTAGTACCTGCCTTAACACTTTCACTTCACTTTCGTCTCTGAATCGTGCCCATTTGTTCAGTCAATGGGCCTGAGGCATTTTCAGCTCTTGCCACATACAAGCAGCCTTCTTCCCGTTCTCGTCCCACCGTGTCAACCCTTGACGGTTACTACTCCCTGTCCTTCAGGCTACTCCACATTTGAACGGAATAGTTTTCAAGCAAGCCTAGACTGGCACTGGCGCCTCTCGCAGATGGGGACGAGCAAGAGGCGGCGAACTTGGATGACAAGATAGCGTCCCTTGGAGCGCGTCTTGAAAGTGAGGCGTGACTTCATGGGTCGGCAGGAGTATGCCCGAACATTGTGCCAATTCGCCCAAAGCGTATGCGCAAATCTGGGACTTCACGCTGAAGCACTGCAGGCCGGAGCCTAAACTGCCATGTAGCCCACATGTGCGCTCGGCTGTTGTCAGTTTGGCATATTGTCTCGTTCCCGCCGCGCTGGTATTCCAATGTGTTCTCTCGTTTCACCCCGGGACACGTACTTCACCCTCTACACTTGGAAATGACGTGAACTGGAATTGACTTGATTGACGAAGTACCTATATTTTCGACTCGGAGATCAATTTGCCTCGGGGGCATGAAAATCTTCGTGTGCTCAAGTGTTCAAAGTTTCATAGTACTTACTGCATTCGCGAAACGATCGAGACAATTATTAGGTGCTCTCAACCCAGTTGGGGTGCCTGTGCTTCAAGTGAGCAAGTGGGAGAGAGCAAAGTTCAGCATTTCATTGAGTGGATGAAACTAACCTGAGAACACGAAATTCAGTTCGTTCTTTCCTGTAACGGGGCTCAGGTGGCGTAGCCGCAGCAAGAATAATGCTCTGTTAGCACTGTTCCCTGCGGTTGAGGAGCTCGGGGAGCAATGCGGTGGTAGCATCGAAGACGACGCGAATAGAAGAGAGAATAAAAATGAGACCAACCAAGGGAGGAATCGAGAAGTATTGAATTCGGTAGCGGGAGCCTAGGTGAGTTCAGGCTTAACCAAATAATGGAACCACAAAGACCCCTTGACCATCGCAGTTGCAAAGGGATGTGGAAGAGGAAGGAATGTAATAGTTTACCCGAGTATATTTATCGCACTACAACCTCTTCCTCGACAAGCTGCGATTCAATCGGGTGAGAATCACTCATCATTCGACGCAATGCAACTCACATTTTTGCTGTCCCTCCAATCATCCAGCATTATTATTGGCCTCCGTCTGCGTCGGTCGCTGCGCAATCCTCTCTACTTCGCGCCTCGCCCGTTCCCCATCAGGAAAAAGCCAAATTGCTATGGGCTGCTACATAGACACCCATAGACACCATGCAAGCCGTAGAATCCATAGCAACATTTCTATGGTGGCTATGAGTGTCTATGTGGGTGCCCATAGAACCTATAGCATTTGGGATTTTCCTGATGCCGAGCCTCCCCGGGTACAGAAGAAGTCAGAAACTTGAGCAAATGATACTCCCACTCCCCATCCCCTCCCTCTCTCAGAATCTCGCGTATAGGTTCCACCGCATGCTCGGGAAAGCGCTCGAGATGCCCCCAACATCAGCCCGAATGCGGCCAGTTCAAGTCCGCTAGCCAGCCAAGTAGGCCGGGGACGTGCGGCGCCATTTCTTCTGCTGTTTGGATGAGTGCGATGCTACGCAGACACAGGTCGTCGTTCTTGTCGCGCGGGAACCACGCCTCCGACGCGTCTAGGAAAGCGAGCAATTCCGCGGCGCGGGCAGTATGGGAGGACCAGGGGCCTCGCGCCGCTTCCGCGACGGTGGGGATCTGGCGAGGCTCACGAGAGAGGGGCGGAAGAGTTCTATGTGTGCCTTTCTGAAGTCAGGGATAATCTAGAAGAGAAGGGGGTGCTGAAGATTGGCGGCGTCAGCGGTTGGGGCAGCTGTTGCGAGGACAGAGATGAGGGCGGAGATGAGAGGGTCGGAGGAGGAGGGTGGGCTCGCGATTATGCGGGAGATGAGGAACTCATTTAGGGGTTGTCTAATGAGGGATAGTGCATCCCTGCTCCAAAGCATCCACGGAAGCAAGGCTGGGACTATAATGGCGAAATCTGAGGAGGAGAGCAAGACGAGCTGGGAGACGGCGTCCGTGTCTTTAGTGTCTTCGGGTAGAAGGGTGTGGGCTTCAGACATCCGACTGGCCCGTTTTCTTGGTTGAAACTTGAAAGTTTAGCGCGCCAGTCCGTATTCCATTCAGTTCGCGTTGGTGATGCTGGTGAAAGGGAAGGTGCCTCGCGAATCACAGAATGACGGCACCACGAACGCCGACTGATGGCCGATGTTCGACTCCTTCTCTTAATATTACAAGCGGTTGCCAGCCCGCTTCGCGGGCTGGCATCCCCTTTACAAAATATGAAGTTAGTGTTTAATTCTGGGATTATGATTACAAATGATGCTCATTCCAAACAATATTAGTTGTGTGTGTAGACGAATCACCTTCATATTTCAAGACCAGGAAATTTTCACAATCAGGGACACACGTCATTGCAGAATATAGCTGTCTATGCAAAACCACAGGTCTTTGCAGATCAAGGCCAAGTTTCTCAACTGTTAAGTGTTGACAGCCGTTGAAAGTAGTGGCGTAGCAAAGAGCAAGGGAGGTTTGATTTTTGTGGAAAGTAAAATTTAATCCCTGAGGTTGAAGATGGCAATCATTTTGTGAGATACACCTACTAAATATTGTCCCGAAATCAACTGCATTACCTGGAATCAATTGACGTACTGGGTCAACAACCTTACCAGCAACCAGGAAAATGAACCAACTTCAACGGCATATCACAGTAAGTTGCGAATAGTTACTCGGGTATTTTTTGTAAGACCCGAGGCACATCAAAATTTCGCATGAGTCTGCGTATGGCTCCAAGCGTCAAAATTAATTCATGTGGTGAGATTTTTGGTTCTTTCGAGGAGTTCAAGAGCTCTGGATCTGCCAGAACAGCTTCGTTCAAGCCCTCAGCATCGCCTTCAACGGACACACGATTGTGATAGCAGTGTATTTTGTCGGGAGTATTGTGGAAAATGGTTGCGTTGAAATTTTCACGAAGGTGTTAAAAGGACTGATAATAGCTCAGGAAATGCAGATGAGAGGATCGGCAGCCACAGCTGGTGGAAAATACTGTACCCGTGTGTATGCGTGAAACGTAACGCATAACGGCACTAGTGTTTCGTTTCAAAAATATAACGCATAACGGAGCCCTCGTTTCAAGCGTGACATTCAAAAGGTGCTGGAAATATTGACTTTCTGCCTTAAAAATTGCATAAAGGTTTTCCTCAACCATTCTCAGTGTTCTGATTTCAATGGTGTGCTGGATATACAGATTTCAGGGCTATTTTCCACCTCAATCTTGGATTGAGGTAACCAAAATGATATGGTGCGGCCTACTCCAACTCTGTTTCCTTTGGAAGAAAGGAGGCTGAAAAAATCTGGTCAAGATTTGAATATTATCCCTGCCCTCAAATACAACAAGTGTTTCAAGATTTATACTATGTCACGCATAACGGCCATACTGTTTCTCGTTTCACTTCTACAGTTTCAGTCACAGTCCAAAATCCGTTTCACGCATACACACGGGTACAGTACAAAATCAATGCAATCTCTCGATGTTTTTCCACTTGGACTGCTGCCAGTATTTCGTCTGTTGCTGCTTCGGCTTCTCCAATTGTAAAACACTGTGCATGCAGGGGTATAGATGATGATAGTAGAAAGACTTTCATGCAAGCCTGTTGACAGACCCATCTGTGTATTTACAGCAGAAGTGAGGTGTGAGTGAATTTAAGAGATGGGCGCATAATACACTGATGCAGTTGACCCGAAAACTGGAAGGTGACAACGGTTGGGCACCCAAATTTGTTTGATAGAGCATTGCACAATAGACCGATGCACGACGGGGTAAAATGAAGATGAGGCTTCACCCACACCTCAATTTGAGAGAGGGGCACATAATAAACTCATGCAGTTGACCAGAGAACTGGCTGGTGACAGAATAGTCGGGCGTCCAAGTTTATTTCATAGATCGCCGCACAATAGACTGATTCGCGGTGGCGGAAAATGAATGTGAGGCTGTGTGGCCGAAGACGGCAGCGGGAAATTAGCGCTTCTTAGTGTGCCGGTATTTGGGCGCCTAAGTTTGTTTGAGAGTTGCTGGGCGAGACTGTGTGGCACCGAAAGCACCAGTGGAGCATTCAAAGTTTTGGGAATCACCATACAATTGACGGACGCGCGGCGGTGAATATTGAGCTGTGAGGCTGTCTGGCCGAAGGGCAGTGGTAAATTAGCGCCTCTTAGTGTGGGAGTATTCCGGCGCCTGAGATTGTTTGAAATATTGCCGGTGAGGCTGTGGCGCCAAAGGTACCAGTGGAAAATTAGCACTTCTTGGCGTGTGAGCATCCATAGTTTCGGGGACAAAAAACCCAAAGTGGGGCCTAAAAGACTTCAGGCGGACACCCATAATTTTATGAAGAGGGAGAGAGATCGCCGCATTATTGAATAATGACACGGGAAGTGTGGGCAGCAGGAGATAGATTAACGCCGATTGAGGTCCTAAGCGTCGGGAAAGATCTGTGGGGCTTGAGACTAATTGAAAGATCGCCGCATTATTGAACAATGACATGGGAAGTTAGGGACGGCAAGAGACAGATTAGCGCCGATCGAGGCCCTAACACTGGGAAAAAAGTTGGCGCTCAGCGCTTGTTGTGAGAAAATCCAAAGATTTGGGTCAGAAAGACCAAATGCAGGGCGCTAAAGGCTTCAGACAGACATCCGTTATTTTATAAAGAGAGAGATACCTTAGGATTTTCTCATCGAAGCAAAAATTAAATGCCGCAATTTCACCGAAGGATTGAGAAATGGAATTTGAACTGTATCTGATTTTTTTTTTGGCATCGACGTTATCATTATCAATCGAAGAAACAAAACAGGGAGTACATACGACAAAGATGAAATGGGGGGTCAAGATGAAGGAAGTATCGCAGTCAACTTGAAACAAATATAATTAATTCACCAATTTCCCCTCAGGCGCGATAATCGAAGAGACCAGAGGGCTCGTTACGCTCGTTCGTCACGACCGTTCACCCATTAGCATGCGATTACTCACAATATGCCGTCCCGACAGTTGCTGGGACACGAAAGGACATCCGAGCATTCCTGAAACTAGCCTTACAAGCATACCACACGGAAAGATGTGGTGATTTAAGCTGCAGCTTGAACGAAGGCAAAATCGCAGAGCGCTACCAATTCAAGAATATAGATGCCTGATGACGAAAATATAGTTCCCAAGCGAGCGGTGAAGTCGTTGAGTTGAGTTTGAGTGATGCTCTGCGGCAGCGAGAACAAACTCGGCGCTTATGCTGTCTCAGTTTAAATTTGAATATCCGCGGAGATGTTGTCCATGGACGGATGGGGAATGGTAGCTCGCGTCAAAGCCGAGATCAACGCGTAACTGCTCGGCAAGCCTGAGGCACCGCCTTTACGGATTGATCTGATCTGCGCAGCATTCCTTCTTGATTCTTTCTCTCATCTCTCTCCAACCCTCTCCCTTTCATTTTACATTATCATGCTCAGCCACATTGTCAAGCGCGGCGTCGCGCACCTCCAGGCCGTGAGCCCAGAGTACATGGCCAAGTTACGCCAGGACGCCGAGTTGTACGAGAACGCCAGTCCCGACATGGAGGTCTCCCCACAAGAGGCGCTTCCGGTCCTCATCACTGGTATTATCGTGTTCCTCATCCTTGCCTCTGTCAGTCTAGGCTCCTCTGCACGACGACCACGAGGTGCTAACTTGCTCGCCAGATCCGCTATACGCTCGGTGATGTCGTGGCCTCTGTGGCAATGATCGAATCGCCCTCCACCACTGTTATTGTCGAGACAAAGCTGCCCGCCTACGCCGACGAGGAGCCGCTGATCTCCGCCGAGCTGGATGCAGACGTCGAAATCACCCTCCTAAACCGCAAGCCCATCACCGCCAGCCTGCGTGCTACAATGCATCACTTGCGCAGTGTCGGTGGGTGCTTCGCGCGCTGGAGAGGCCTCGGCATCAGCATCCTCTACACTCTGCTGTACGGCCTGGCAACCACCCTCCTCGGCGGCAACCCGCTTGTCGCCCTGCTCGCCAATATACTCCTCTCCCCTGTGCACATGCTCTGGACCCACACCATGATCGCCCACCCGACCACCAAGTCCCTCCGCCAGCGCCTGGTGCCGTTCAAACAATGCACGCCCCTCTTCCTCCCCTCCCTCGTCGTCTTCGCCGCCCAGCAGGCGACGCTCTTCCTCCCGGTCGTCGTGGGCTTCCTCCTCGACGTGCCGAGCATCCCAGAGCGCGCGGTGGACGCCGCACAGCGCGATGATCCGATGGCGCTCGCCCTCATGGCCCTGCGCATCCTCGCCATCCCCACCACCGCCGCCCTCCTCGCGCTCTTCGTCCTCCTCCCCGCGTCCGCCACCCTCACGCGCATCGAGGCCAGCCTCCTCCCCGCCGACATGCAGCCCATCGTCTCGTTCGACTCCTCGTTTGCCGCCCCCGGCCTCTCCAGTCGCGCGCTCTTCGTCGCCGCATGGCGCTCCTTCGACCGCTCCGCGCGCCTCCGCGTGCTCAAAGTCTACGCCAAGATGGTCGGCGCCCAATTCGTCGTCGCGCTGCTGGGCATGACCGTCATGGCAGCCGAGGTCGTTGTCATTGGCGGCGAGCGGCTTGCGATCTTCTATACGAGTGCACGCGCGCAGCTTGAGCTTATGGCAATTGAGAGGCAGGGCGGCGCGATAAGCGGCTAGGCTTTGTTGTGCACGACAACTGCTACATACACCCCACTCGCTCAGTCAGTTTCCGCTAGTATCGTAACTCAAGGGACTTTATCGTCGTATCGTACAAAATATATTTACAGTGAGAGGTTTCTCTCATCCAGCAACGCTGCTGCCATCCTGGTGTGTTGCTTTGAGTTCTGTTGACTTGTCCGCGGAGTGCTAACAGCTCGGGGTTTTCAAAAAACCAAGGCCACTTTCCATTTTCGGAAATGAGGATTGGGACGGATCATAAGCCGAACTAATTTGTTCTCCCGGTTACTTTTTTGCTTCCCACCACACAGTGGTAGCCCAAACCCAAGATTGCATCTGCAAGTCAGCTCTCTCAATACATTTCCCCCATTCATTCGCGTAAGTTATATGCCTTCTCTTCTCCTCCGGGGCGCTTACAGTCCGTAGGAAACCGTAATCGCAGCTGCAGGTGGAACCACACAAGACTTTGAACAGCTGGTATCAATAATTGGAAAGGCCACCCCGGCAGACAAAGAGTCGTTTGCCGGTTCACTCTCCCTATTCTTTGTTAACCTGGTTTCCGCCAAGATCCCAACCTTTGATCAGCTTTCCGCGTCATCTGCGTTCAAAACGACCGCCGTTTGGCATGGCTTCTTATCACTCACGGCAATTTGCGTCAAGCTCCTCAAATTCAACCCACCCGCTGCCTTTAAATTTCCAGATCTTTGGTCCCGCGTGTGGAAATGGTGCCAGTTCGACAGGACGTCCTGCACGTCGAGCATCTAACCGGCTTGTGCTTCTTGCATGTTGCGTACTACTTTATGAATTCCGAGGAGTTGCCTGGATATCATTTCTACCGCCGTGGGCTCCCGATACTTGGCTGCGAAGGGGTGGCTCGTCGTGCTCAGCATCGAAGACCCCAATGACCTCGGCACTGGGATTGAGTTGGTGGTACACTGCCTCGCGGCGCTCACGACGACGAATTGCGCCAATCGAGAGCATGCCGAGGAACTCGTCGAAGGCGCCGGTGGAGGGCTCTCAGATCTAGCTCGAGTCGTGGTCGCATGCATCGGACACCTTTCCTCTTCCCATCGACCCGCAAGCGTGTCCAGCTTCGACCCCACACTTAAAGGCCAGATATTCAACTTCGTGGCGGATATCGATATAGCTCTTGAGGGTGTAAAGTCCCACCTCATAGGCACAGGTATAGGACCATTAAGCATGGCGCTGCTCCACGCCGGAATGATCAAAACGCTCTCGATTATTTCCCAGTCCATCACTCAACCCCGGGAGTTGATAGTGGAAAGGGACCTTTCCCTTCGTATCCTGGAGAAGTCTCCCCAATTTCTGGCCGACACCCTTTCCACAGCGCCGGGGCGTCCGTTCATTATACAGGTTGTCCAGGCTGCTTTCCTGCGCAGTGTCGTTTGGTGCATCATTGCATCCAAGTTCAACGAATCTCTCGAGCGTATCCTTGAATTGGTCCTGCGAGTGTCCCCCCTTATGTAATTACTACGACATTCAAGTCTTGGACATTGCACTCTAAGACATAACGACTCAGGGGCATCTCAGCGATCCTGTGTTCGTCTCGGTGCCGGGGCATGAGCACTGGCACAGATTTTTCGTCTTGGTACAGCAACGATTGGCAATATTCCGTAATCTTCGTTCTAGCATGTTGCTGCATGTCAGGGCTTGCGATAACGCCAAGATATGCAGCTCCTTTATATTTCACAGCAGGATCGAAAATGCGTTCGCAGTGTGGCAGAATCGCTGCGAGCACAGTCTGTAATTGCTGTACCGGTTGCGCCAGCAGCTATAATTGCTCGCTACACTGCCAAAGGGCGGATTGGCGACAAGGAGAGCGCCACAGATATTGTGTCGCTTACAATCCCTTTACTCTCAGATGCATTGAATATGTATCAACAAGCCGCCCACTGCTCATGCGGGAACGTCACTTCATGCGCGCATTGCTCTTATATTAATACGACTACAGTGAGGCAAAATACGAGAGGATCTATCGCGACCAAGTCCTCTTCATGGCCCGGCATCCCGACGTACCCCTCCTCACGCTGTTCGACCACACGCGCGGGGTCGTCCACATCGAGGTCCATCCCGTCCTTAATCCTGATTCGTCGGCGTCAAAGTTGAACCACTTTCCTTTTGCGAAGGACAGTCTGTGGCGTAATACCGTCTCCCGCGCCTTTCGATCTGCAGGACGCATGACGCTAAATGTGGTGGCAAATCCTTGGGGACTTGGGACGCGATATTCTGTGGTGCCGTTGCGTAGGGGTTCGTCGCAGGTGCACGATGTGCTGTCAGAGATGACGCCTCGCGTTGGGAAAGGCGCCATCCCCAATCGAAAAGTTATGTCTGAAATACGGCGGGGAATCGGACGGATCCGTGGGCCGGAGTTGGTGACGCGCTAGGCCATCCAGCTTGCATCTACTATATGCAACGCAACCCAATTGAAAAGATGATCGATTTATTCTCGGGATGCAAAACTAAAACCATCCCGTTCACACGCTCACCCATTTGGTACATTTTCCGAGTGTTCTGATTCAGAATCCAGTCGGGAAGCAAACTACATGTCAAGATAACAGACGCGCAAAATTACTTGTATCCCTCCCAACCACGCATACCTGAATTTTCAATTCAGCCCACACAGTGGATGCAGTTGGAGCATTCGCAAAGTTCAAACCGGATCGATCTCTGCCTCCAGTTAGGCGGCAGTAGCGATGTAAACAAGTTCAGAATTCTGTTGTCCGTTCACATATTGTACTTACACCCGCATCCTCTCCTGCTACAACCTAATTGTACTCCCCCATGTAGTCTGGGCCTAATACGACTTCATCGTTGGTCGTGCTGTTTTCGTCTACCAAAGAATCGATATTCATTAACACCTCGTTCATCTCAGAGCGTAGGAAAAAGAGCCAGGGCAGGAATAAAAACAGAGAGAAAAAGACTCACAAGAATTCCACGTCCTCACCACCGGCACCTTCCCCGTCAAATCCTTCAAATTCAGCCCAAACACCCTCGCATTCCGCACCTCACTATGCTCCGTCACATAGCCGCCGTACCCGGAGTGCCCGTTGAAGCAGATGGGGATGCCGGAGGAGGCGGTGGCGCGCGCGCACCACGACTCGCCGTGGTCGTGCCCTGAGGTGACCGCGAGGACGGTGCCGCGCGCGCCGTCCAGCTCGACGAGGGCGTTCCAGACTGCGAATCGGGTTAGTAGTCGTCAATGGAAAGAGGACTCGGATGGAGAGGAGAGACGCACATGGCAAATCGCGGCCAGTGTACGTGCCATTGAGGAAGCCCTGCGTCGCGGGGTCTGGCTCGTCGTCATGGTCACCCGCGCTTGGCCTGTGCAACACGCGTAGGACAGCATTATCAGCACACAAGCTGAGTTTAGAAGGACAGAAAAGAGAACATACAGCGGCGCGAGGACATCCGCCTTTTGGACCTGCGTTAAATTACAATATCAGTTAGGTTGCTTCTCTCGGGACTTGGCATCCACTCACCGGGATATGAACGAACACGAGCGCAGGCGGGACCTTCTTCCACTTTTCGGTTTGAAATTGTCATCAGGATCTCTCATCGCATTGCAAAAAAAAAAAAGAGAAGGCGGAACGGACGAACACATACCATGCTCGCCATGAGCTGGCTCTGCTTTTTGATGTACTGCGGTACGGTGTTCTCGTCGACCCAGAAGACATTTGCTTCTGGTGGGGTGGGGCCTTGCATCCCAACAAAGGAAAGGTATCAGCCTCCTACTATACAGGCGGAGACTGGTAGTGGAAGGGCGGAAAGTGAATTCGACAGCTTACCGGGTCCAGAGGGATTTCCGCTTACGAACGACTGCGAGTCGAAGAACCACATAATGAGCGCAGGGACGGAGGAGGTCTTCGTGGCGTAAACAGGGACCCCTGTCATCCACAAACCAGACAGGAAAGTCCAATCACAATCAGATAAATGAAATAAAAAGCAAATAGGGCGGCGTACAGTAGTTGCCGGATCCGTAAGGTTTTGGGCCCACATCTGACCGCGTGTACGAAAGCGTGGAGTAGTGCGCTTGCTCGTACCTGTCCTCAATAGAAAGTAAATGTGAGTGAGAATATCCAGAGGCAAAGGATGAGAATGCGCACTCGATTTCCTCTTGGTGGTTGATCGCAAGCTGCGGGACTTCCGGGTTAGCGGGCAGTGTAGAGGAAAGTTCAGCGAGTGAGTACGGACGGAGTTGTCGTGCTGTGTAAATTTTGCTCGGATTTAGTACAAAGGGCCAGCTAGCACATTGACACTGACGTTTCCGTGCGTGGACGAAAAGGGGATCTTGCGGGCGACGGTCGGCGCAAAGACCCGGTCGAGATACTTAGTTGCGTTGAACGCGAAGACGTTCTCACCTGAGGGCTACATATGAATCGCGCGAAATTGCAATTACGCCAATCAGAGGCACACACCGGTTATGAGGTCGCCGTTGAACACACTGAAGCCAGTGCATGAGGCAGATCAAAGTCGACAGCCAAGAAGGACACGCACACATAACTGGGCTTCTCGTGGTCCAGGATGTGGGCATGCGCTCTTGAGGTGTTCACATCCTGCTGTGGACCCCACGTCACTTCCTCGCCCTCCCCGAAGTGCATGTCCGAGAAGGACACAACCTATGAGCACCTGATCTCAGCCTCCGGACCCGACGAAGCGGAGGCAGCAACGCGCAGCGCCGACACACAGACCTTGAAGCTCCCGCGCGCATCGAATATGAGCTTGCGGTTAGAGTTGGTACCGGGGAGTCCTGTGAGGGTGCTGGAGAAGCTCTGCGACAAAGGGAACGCATTAGCGCTCGCCGCGAGTAGGAGGGCGTGCAAGATCATCATAGTAGATGTGAGAAGCAGCAGACGATACCGGCACATGGGCGGGTGCATCACGGCGTGAAGAAGCGTGGAGACAGCGATGGCGCACGCACGTTCCCTAACCAGTGACACAAAGAAAGGGGGATATTCGTAGATGATACAGTTTTGAAACATTGCAGCGTCCATGAAAGCGTAATCCGAACAAGAAAAAACAGCATTGGTCCCAGTGCGCGGGAAGACTTAGAGAGTGGATGAAAGCGAAAAAAGGTGCCACCGGCACCTGCCGAACGAAGCTCGGGTGCATTGGATTGTGCCGAGTCTGCCGACCAATGGTGTTAAACCTCTGCCCAGGAATTCCTTGGTCGTTCGTTCGAGGAACAGCAAATAAGCCAGTCCTTTCAAGATGGTAGCCAACTGGGAAAAATAGAGACGACAAGGAAGCTCTGGACTGGGTGAAGTGGACGCATTAATACTTTGTCGTGAAACAATCGGTACTTTCGACAGCGATGATCAAACTCATGGTGAAAAAAATCAAATTGTGGTGGTATATGACAGTTCGCCCATCCGAGATACCGAGATAAATATGACCGTCGCTAAATTCAAACTTCAATTCATTCGACACCCGATCCATCATTCGTAAACCTGTTAAACTATTGAATATCACACAAGTTAATAGCTGGAATAATGTTCTGACCTTGGTAATGCTTCCATCAGGGCCCTGGTCGGTGACATGCGAAATTTGCACATTACAGCAGATGTCAGTACCGAGGGCGCAGATCGGAAACTTTCTGTTTTCAGATCTTTTCAGAGAATTGTCTGTAACTCACTCAATTCTCCACCGATTTAGATAAAATGTGAATAGATCTGTCGGGCTAATTCACGCGCAATTAGTGATAGAAAATAATCCACGAGAATATGTCATATTTGAGGAATCTGTGTTTTTAGGCTGTTTTTGCACCCAATGCTATCTAGCATACCCAGAACATGTTCCAGTGACCTAATATTTTCAGAGGGACACTGTACATACCTAAGGAAGGATGTGATAGAGCCAGATTTATATGGAACCACTACATAAATGTAATCCATACAATATCTCTGAACGTCAAAACTGCCAGATATATCCAAAGGAGATAGAGGAAGTGTAATGAAATTATACATACTTGTGGCTCCATCACATGTTTCCTGAGGTATACATTTTGTCTCTCTCAAAATATTAGGTCACTGGGACATGTTCTGAGCATGCTAGATGGCGTTTGGCACAAAAACAGTCCAAAACCACTGATTACTCAACACATAATATTTTCTTGGATTATTTTCTATCACTAATTGCGCATGAATTAGCCTGACAGATCTATCTACTTTTCAACTCAATTGGTAGATAATTGATTGAGTTACAGACAATTCTCTGAAAACATCCGAAAACAGAATGTTTCCGATCCGCGCCCTCGGTACTGACATCTGCTGTAATGACATTCTAGGAAAAATTAAAGTCAAGTTGATGCTGCGAGTTGCGAGGGCAAGAATCATTTACTCTGTCCCCAGATGTCGGGCCCGTACCGCGCACGCCATTGGAACTGAATTCGATGAAGGTGGAGTCATCCGAGGATGCTGTGCGTTGCCGACTATTGAGTCTGTGGCGAGGATTGTGAAGAATATCAAGTACCTAGCAAAGAGCAGAACGTACGAGACAAGCATCGAGTTCGAGAACACTTTCCCATCTGTAAGAAACAAGAATGTTTCAGAAAACGCGAAACCCACGAGCTGATTGTATAAGATAGAAGACGGTCCACGACACTAGCAATTGGACTTGTCAGCGAACGAAAATGCGGCTTAATGACTACGAACAGTCATCGCGGGTGAGAAACTACATCCAAGATTATAAGTTAGAATTCATCAGCAATGGTTCGGCACTCGCCAAGATAAGTTCTATAATTCCCGCCGTACTAAGATGTGATTAGAAAAGATGTGTCGAATACCAGCGGCTTGTGGAACCTTTTGACAGCGGTTGACTCTGCCATAGTTTAGGTATAATGAATATAAAATGCCGAAATTAAACACGAGAGACGAACCAATGGACCAGGTAATGAGCTTGTCTGCCATTCTTCTTGTCCTAAGATTGAACAGTTCAACGAATTGTGCCCGATTCGCTCACAACACCCCACTCACTTTTTAAATCGTGATGCCCGGGCTTGCCAGAGATAGTAGCACAAAGCGACCGTCACGAGTACGTCCACAGCGGTCCCAGATCCAAGAGATGCACACATGAGCCAGCGGAATCTTTCACTGAGAATGAACAGATTTGAATTTAGCAACACAACCGCCAGCATAGCGACACAGGCTCCAGCGCGGAACAAAGTCAATATTGAGCAGAGGGCCGGGAGGAGCCATTTCTTGGAGACCAGTCGGATGCGGTTAATAAAATAAATCTGCATTTTTTCAGGCTCCGAAATCTGAAGTGAAATGAGATGTACCAACCTGCACGACGGCAACTATGACTGTCTCGGAGACGAGTGTGGACGCAAGAGTGGGTGGTGGGCTGGCAAGATGCTCCGGTTGACCGTAGAATGTTACAGTCATGGAGTATATCTGTTACTGCGTTGTGACCCTATACAACTGGGAAATCAGCCTGCTTACCCCGTGCCAAACCAAAACAGTATGGACGAATTCAAATATCCTGAGTTAATATATTGAGTACCCGTGAACTGGTGCGAGTGAATCGAAAAACTAACCATAACATCCCAACCTAGCGATATTCGGTTAGAGAGGTAAACAAAATGCGTATATTTCCCCTTACCACAGTTCTTAGGAGTAATGCATCCCGAGGATAGTCCCGATAGTAGCTGAACGTCTGCACACTGGTGATCCCAAAGAGAAGAGTGCCGAGAACGCCTCCTAGTTCCAAGGCGCCGAGAGTAGAGTCCAAGGACGACATTTTTGAGGGGCGGATGGGATGCAGATATTTCCCAAATCCAATTTATAAGGCCGAAAAAGAGAACCAATCATGACTTGCGTAAATATTAAGACAAGTGTCTAGATGATTATCGTGCGTATATGAGTACGAAGAAAAGTGTCTCATGGCGTCTGTCTGCTAAATAGTACACGTACTCCTAGTACAGCGCATTCGGCGCATCAATCTCTTCTCAGCGAGCGCTACAACATATTTGTCCGTACGAATCGTGTGTTGTAAGTGCATGTCGAAGCCTTCCAAGAACAAGCCATCAAGCCGGAGAATGTACTTGAATTCATTTGTTGCCGAAATCGCACCGTGCCGCTTGATCCCCGGCCTACCTGCTGCTTCTTCAATGTGCTCTCGATGCTTCTCATTCAAAGCTTTGTCAATCACTATTTTGTGTCAATCGAGTGGCTTGCGAGTGACCCACCAGGAGATGATAATCAGACTTCTTTTTGAGGTAAATTTAACTAAGATTTATCTGAACGCAGGGACGGAGCCCCTTCTTGGATGATATTTTCCCAGCCAACAGTCGACCAAAGAGCAAGTTGGACTACCCTTTCGATCCTGTCCAGTATCTATATGTTGGTATTACAATGCATACCCAGTGAGGACATATTTTATCGCACGTCAAGTATTCACTGGTGCATCGAACTGATCCCGAAGCGCTCACGAGGTGGATGCGGTCGCGAACCGCCTCGCAGCCCACCAGTTCGGTTAAGAGATGACTGCTCGAGTTAATATTCCAAAGAATTGGAGCCAATTCGGCAAAAGCAGAGTTTCAAAAGGCTTCCAACAGACAGGTCGTGGAGGCGCTGCGGAGATGCCGTTTGCGAAAAAAAAGTATTCATAGTCTGAGTTTGTGAGGCTGTCCAAGGCTATGTCAACAGTGTCTGAGTCTATGTCAATGGACACCACGGAGAGTTCAGGTGTTTGAAAGTCCGAGACGCAGATCAACAACGAAGATCGATGGAAGCCAGAGAGCGAGTGGCTGGTGAGGGTGAGCACAAAGGCAAAGAGAGATGGAAGGAGTAAGAAGCTGAAGGGTTGGTGAGTGGAGATTCCAAAGCCTTCAGACGGACAGGCTTAATTTTATAAAGAGGACGATAAGAGCAGTTCGGGACAGGAACATGTTGCCACTTTGGCGCAGAGATCAAGTTATATACAGCCGAATATACAGTTCCTCGAATCAGCCACCAAAAATCTTCGAATTATTAAGAGGTGACCCGGTTCCTGTCGAGCTCTCAAGTCCAACACTTTTTCCTGATCCTGCCTGGCTGCTTTCATCTTGGGCTGTTGCTTGAATCTATCTCTCTAGCCCTTCAAATTCGTCATCGACTCCAGACGGGTTGGGGTCAGAATGGGACTGTGGATAAACGAGGGGTTACCAACAAAAAGGAGAGGACAGTAGACCCGGCCTTCTCCAGTCTCGACTATGTATTAAAGAATGGTATTATTTCAATTACCTGGTCTCATTCCCATCAACAATTGATGATCGAGTTGAATTGTTGAAATCTGTCGAGACTACCAGTTCTCAGAACCTGACAAAACCTTTCCCCAGGCTGTGGTCGAGTCTCATATATTGCGGCCAAGCAATATCTGCCTCGCGGATTGACAAGGATCCGGGCAACTAACTGTCAACGCCAACGGTCTCAACAGAGATGATCAAGAGAAAGACCACCGTGGGATGCGGTCTTAAGCCTTCATTACAGTTTGTACACCGAGGAAGCTATCCTGTCTCGCCTTCGTCTGACCTATACTGGAGCTTAGGGGGACTCTTCCGGAGATTCAAACAGAACTGTGCGCGATACTTATTACTTTTCATCCGACTAAAATAAAATTGACTGAGTCGCAGGAACTTGAGCTACTATTTGGCATCAACTTCCAGCATGCACATTTCTGTTAACGGATGACTCTCCCTTATTCGCTCCTATTACAGTAATTCTTCTCCAGATATAATTTTGGCGTATGGCAGGCTCCGGTCGGATCGCGGAGGTTCGATTAACCGTTCTTTAAGATTTTGCTCCTTCGGCTGTGCTATATCCCCATGTAACCATTCTACTTTTGTTTTTCCTCTGCTCTTGCTCTTCGATTAACCCCTTCTGGGCCCCACTGCCTGTTCTTCTCAACACAGCCTTTTCATTTGCGCTGGAACAGCTGACCTGCGCCTACCTACGCACAGTCCTTCCTTGACATGACGCAGCAGACCGCAGTCGCTACTGTCTACGGCGCAGCGATGTGGCCGTGAAGCCACGTAACCCTTCCGAAAAACTCTTGACATACTTATATAAGGCCGCCTGCTGTCGTTGGATCCCATTCTTTGTCCACTTCGCTCGTCCTCAACATTAACTATGGCCTGATCTGATTTTTCAAACATTCTGTCCGCTGGGTCCTGGGCTTCGACTCAAATCTGCTGCGCTATTTCTGAGCTACACCGGCGCACCATTTATCAAACCGATTCTGTGCTCTTTCAATATCGTTCGTCTCAAATTTCCCTGTTCTGTGCCTGGGATCGGCAGGAGGATCAATCGCACTTACTCTTCAAGCTGTTGGTGAATCTTTTTCTAGACGGAGAATATCCATATTGCTTGCCCGTGGTACAGGCCAGTCAGCTCCCGTTCAAAATGGCTAAGCGCCGTGCTTTGTAATACTTGAGTTCCTGCTATATTCTCACATCCCTAATGTACCATGCCAACTGAATAATAAAGTTCTCCCTCCAAAACAATCCTATGGAAATCTCTTCCGGCTTGAGCTTAAATTTCCCTTCTCAACCGGTCCGCTTACACTCACGCATTTTGTTACCTGCACAGTTTGCGGCTCTTCTATCTTGCACTCTTGAATACGATACAGGCAATATGACCCCTGCCAAATGCAGATCACGTGCCACTGCGGTGCCGCCAGCGTATGATCTTTCAGTGACGCCCACACATGTTGTCGGTTTGCCTGAGTGGTTATGTTGAGATGTGTGTACAAGTTTTGTTTTGCAGGGCACCTGTGTATCGATTCCGGCGGGTCACTTATATTTTTCTCAACCAAATTCGGTTCTGGTTTTTCCTTGTCTTGTTACCTAGCGTGTATGTAATCTACAACCCATCCCAATTAATTGGAATTTCAATCCCATCTTCTTCCGGTCATGAATCTCAGCTCAGGCATTGACTAAGAGTGCAGGCCAGAGTTCAACCACCCCCGAAAAAAATACAATAGGACACAGACTGTGTACTGAGCATGAAGAGTGCCCAGAAAATAAATGGTGGGGGGTTTGCATGTGAATATGGATGTGTTAAGTAAGAACCCTGAGAAGTATTGTAACATTTTTCTGGCAAACTTATGTGAAGATGTTGAATTTAAATTTAAAAAAAGATAAGTTACCCGCCGGAATCGAACACAGGTGCTCTGCAAAACAAAATTTGTACATACATCTCAACATAACCACTCAGGCCAACTGACAACATGTGTAGGCATCACTAAAAGATCATATGGTGGCGGCACCGCAGCGGCACGTGATCTACATTTGGCAGGGCCTTGCAAAGCGGAGAGTTGTCTTGTACTCCTATCGGGCAAAGAGGGGATTTGAACATTGATGTATCAAACAAGCTGTCAGCCGAGCGCCAAGTTGCGGCATGTGCCAGCTGCGCTTTCTTGTCTATAGAGCAAGCTGTAAATTGAGACTGGTCGCATCTACAGGCTGATTTCGAGCTTACCTCACCTTGAACATATGTATTGTCGGAACTCAAAGAGTTCAACACTGACAATTTACATAACTAGCCAGTACTTATACGTCTATCCATCAGCCAAGACGTGAGTACTAAAGTAGGTGTATAATAACCTCCCTCCCGAATCTGGAGAAGTATATGTATTCCAGTCCGATGTAATCATATGACTCCGTCCGCTCTAAATACAACCTACCGTGGCTCTGTGCTTGAGTGGCCACGTTTCTTGACGGGAGATAGCTGATTCAATTTAAGCCAGAGTGTAGTACATTCAGCAGGAAAATTCAACCCCGAGATGTCCGAGATGAGATAAATACCAAAAACTATTGGGTGATCCATAATAAAAACCGGACCCCGAGCTTGAGCACACAAGTTTTTCCCTTTATTGGTGGAAAATATTCGCTTCAAGCGAGCCTGGCAGCGCAGTCAGCCTATGGGCAGGACACATTAGCATTTCATTGTGATAAGAAAACAAGAGCAGTCGATTGAACTCACGCGGCAGCGATACACACACCTGGATATCGATGAACGTCAGGCTTCCTCCATCGGACGACATCGCGTGCACTGGGAATTATGTGCAGTCAGTGATTGCCGGTGCCGAACGATGCCGATCCGTGCAACGTCGGTAATCAATAGGCAGCGAAGCCGCGTCCGATCGAATCAATGGCATCCTCCCGGCATCCTACCGGATGTCGAACGAGAATGGCATTATTTTATCGGCCTTGGACTGACTGTATTTGTTAGCGTGTTGCGCTCCGGGAAGGAGATACCCGGCCGGGATGTGCATGGCAATGAGGTCGTATCCTGGCACTGGTTTTGACAGTCTTCTGCAGCGAGTTTGTCTGCAGCTTTATTCCCTCTGTTCCTGAATGGCCGCTCATCGATTCGAAGGATGTTTGGGCCCTCGGATCGTATTTTGTCGTGTCGGATTGAAACATGTTGTGTAAACGGGGACGCGGGAGCAGTTGTGATATTGAAACAGCGATTATTCTATCTGCGACTCACACCTCTGCAAATTGACCACTACAGAGCCATCGAATCTCGCATTATTTATTCTTAATTGTGCGCAGATGCCGACGAATCTGCCTCAACTTCCCGTGGATCCACGCAGGCCTTTTCCAGCCGAAGGGACTCATGATGATACTGCTCCGATTCTAGGAGACGCCGAGCCGCCAGAATGCACCTGCCGCTGAGGTAAACGTAGGCACTTCGTCGATTTAACGGCAAGACTTACCTATTCCCCAGTATGTGGCAGCAAAATTCCGTGGATTTGCCTGTTGAGGTGTTGAGTTGCCAATAAGTCACTCATGATACACCATACATGCGCGGTACTGTTGCAGCGATAAGTCAATAGGACACTGTAGGCAGAGCAAAATATTTATGCAGGGAGTTACGGTTGGACACGCGGGCAACTAGAGTATAACGAGTTGCAAATGTCAATTGACCGTACGGAATCTACGAGCAGCAACGAAAACAGAGACAGAACGGAAACAAAATGGAAAGCTACCGTTATCCTGAATCTTCCGCAATTGACACCTAACTGCAAAACCCTAGAGCGCTTTCAAAAAAGTTCACGATCAAAAGTTCATGACGTGGATTTCCTTTTGAAGCACAGCGCTCCACACCTGTTGGAGCACTGTAAGCGATGTCAACGAGTGTAATTCAAGTTTTTTTGGACGTGCTCCAGGGTTTCGCAGTTAGGTGGAAACGCCTAAGAAGCGAGTGAGATGGATGGATATGACATCAGCAGAGTGGCCGATCAAATCGATCAACGGGTGTTTTAAGTAAATGAAGGGATGATGTCATCGTGGGCGTCTGCGTCCGGCGTTAAGACTTGAAGCTTGAAGCTTGAAGTTGTAGATTTTTTGTATCGAGCGTGTAGCTAGGCGGCTGCAAGAAATCTAGTGCTTTTGGAGCCATTCATTTCGCAGATTCGACCCAAATTTATCCAAGTGTCGGACCCGGTATTAACGAGAATCGAAAACGAAAACGAAGATCCATCAAACGGCTGCCCGGCCATCAGGCTAAGCATGTCACACTCGGCTAATGTTCGAGGCAATGTTCCGACATGCCGTTAGCTTTCACTTCCCGCCAACCGGAGCCATCTTACTTACCCTTGGATTCCCGCCTGCCGGGTGTGCAATTTAGTGGCTGACTATCGAAGACGAGATTCTTGTTTCTGATTTTTACTTACAATCATAGATGTTATATTACACTCATTATCCACTATACAACTTCTACAGCTTCGTGGTACAAGTATAAACACAATTAATGTTGCATTGTGTCTGAGGTAGGCGTGCTATGGAGGAATCCATACATGCATGGGTGAGGATGAGCCTTTATAATTCAAATGTCGAGTTGAAAACATTGGTGGCGCTGTTGGAGTTCTTCACTACCTCTGCTTGGTCTTCACCCATTTACACAGTCACCATCTCATCGCAATCCGAAGTTGTTTGGGAGTTAGTCAGTGCCATCATGCTGCCATGATGCGCGCACTAGTGGTGGTCGGCAATCCTGCCGGAAATCAGTGATGTGAAAACCGGTATTGCCGCATTTGGAAATTCCCCCCTATTTCCACCTCTCTTTGCTCAGAACACCGTTCTATACAGTCAGAGAGCTGATTTTCGGCCCTCAAATATTATATACATTCCTAAGGTCTTGTATGGTGCTGAATTTGAGACTTGAAAGTTAGTGGATATAAGACTTAGGATGACTGCACTCCGCCCCTCCTCCTAGAATTCCCCGCCTCTATGAAGAGTGCTGGTATAGGATTTTGCGGAAGATATACTCTATACACATTTTAGAACCAACTGATTGTTTCCGAATTTTTATATCCCCTCAGATGCCAGAGATTTGAGGGGATTTATGGTCCGAGTTGAGCAGTTGAGGCACATCTGAACCAGAACTGAGAAATTTGCAACAATCATTTTGACTAGTCATGCTATTCCATAATTTCACTCCGCAAAAAGTTTGTGCCAAAGTGCCTGTAGAGTGAGGAAAAGCGGCCTACCATCGAATGTGCTTGTGTCGGAGTTTGAAATGAGCGGTGCGTTGCCGACCACCAGCACTAGTAACCGGCTACCAAATGTGACCGCTTATTTAGCCGCCTGTTACCACGGCCATCTCTCGGCACCCCGGCCGTTATATATAACTATGGTTTTCGTTTTCGTTTTTGGTATATACCCTGTCGGACCTACGATAACTGTACGGACCATACATTTTTGAGCTCAAAAAGCTTTCACGAGCAGCGCATGTCCAATATGAACGTCTGCCTGCTTGAGCAGCTCCTGCACTATGCCGTGCAATTCCGTCCCCTCCTTCACAGCTTCCCAATGCGCCTGAAATTTGATACATGAGCGAGAACTTCCCCGTGGCCAATGGCAATCCGAATACTGACCTCGACTGTATCCCATCCGACATACACCAGGATATGGTTCCCCGGGCTGTTCCTGCTGCTTCCCCAATATGAAGGAGGGTGTGCGCCGCCAGCAGCATCAAGACCTCGCGTGAGTCTCTCGAAGAGATCGTATGTATCGCCAGACTGAATGCCTTTCTTCACGGTGAATTTTACGAACTCTGTAACCGGCGCCGACAGCGGTATACTTGGATCCGCCGCATTGACGTCAACGTAATGAGACTCCACGTCCCCGGATGCGGCTCGCTGGAGCGTGTTCATGAAATTGGTGTAAGTGGTGCCTTCCGCGAAGGCGTTGAAGGGAACGGACGACTGCCATACTAAGATGTGGGAATGGCAAGTCGGTGATGGAAAGATATACCATGGAACAAAGCCGTACCAGTAACGAAATAGCCTGTTTTCTTGTCTTCGATTTGGAGCCCGTGAAAAGAGCTATGAGGCAGGGGGGACCAAGAAAAGATGTGAGAGGGACTGGAAGGCCTTGTGAATTGTCAGGCGTACGATATGTATCCACCTGATGTCTTGACTATGTCCGTGGCCGCTTTGAAGATATTCGGGTCGGACGAGAAGGCTTCCGACACGGGGAATGTAATCCTTTGGACGACAGGCATGTCTGAAGGGTGAGGAGCGTCGTGAGAGTTCGTACAAGGATTATGAAGCCGTATAAGAATAGTGTATGGCCCTTGTGACTTTGGCATTCAAAGTGGATCGGACGTGAGACTCTGAGGGAAAATACGACATCTACGCGGGCACCTGACCGTCCTGCTCTGGATACAGAGCTCCGGAGCGGAGCCGTGGGAAGGGCCTTAGCTGAGGGGGATTAGGCCGAGAATCGATCGTCGCCGACGGGATTCAGTCGACGTCAAATTTGATATGTAAAGCAAGTCCTGAAGTCGTGCATATGGAGAAGAAGAGAAAAAGAGTGCCGTTCCACAAGCCGGAGCCAAAAAACACACAGCCACCACGCACGGATCAATGACGTTGAACCAGTGCTCACCTCAGTCGGTGTGGCGTCCCTGACTAGATTTTTCGGATTAAAACCAGATGCCGACATCGTTGGCACCGCTCAGATAATGCAAAAAACATATTTTATGCTTATGGAAAGTCACACATCACACTCATTTTTTCTGAGGGCGGTAGTAATATCTTCTCAATTTATCAGATTTTCTTTGACTTTTGAAAGTATCAAAAAACTGGTGACGGTGTTGAATTGAACGGAATACTACAGTATCGGTGCGAGGACACGGTCAAAGAAGAAGTTTCTCATGTTGAGTCTTTGATGGACAATCCGCTGTTAGTTGGGGATTTTGGTGCACAATATGCATCCATATATATATTATTATTTTGCAGAACACTAAGAAGAAACCGAGAAACTTCAAGTTGATATACTGGAGATGCAGAGAGATTTTCTTGATGATGATCATCTGGATACCCTGGGAGCTATGAATCACTTGGCAAAAACATATACCACCCTGAACCAATGCAAACAGGCAGAAAAGCTTGATGTTTTCATCGGATGCGCTTGGACAATTAAAACAGGCAGAAGCGCTCAAGGTTGTAGTGTTTCAGAAATCGAAAGAACTTCTTGGCGAGGACCATCCAGACACTCTTGTTGCCATGAACAATCTGGCCCTTACATATTAGATTGTTTGCGCAACAGCCATTGGAGCCATTCAATGGCTTTTTGACGTTGCGCAAACTGATGGCTCCACCGCCAAAAAATGACGTCAATGGCTTCGTGGAGCCATTCACCTGCCATTTCTGCGCAACGCCAAACAGCCATTGAATGGCTCCAATGGCTGTTGCGCAAACAATCTATTACCACTCGGGGGCGGTTGCACAAGGCAGAAGAGCTTGACATTTGGTCATTGGAGAAGCACAAAAGGCATTTTGGGGATACTCATCCAAATACTCTGCGGGCTATGTGGAATCTGGCATTAACATACCGCCGTATGAATAAACGAACCAAGGCGAAGAAGCTTGAAAAAATTGTCAGAACCATCAAGGAAGGAAGCATCTCAAGGTTTTAACGAAGAACCATAGGAGGAGTCTGATGATGAAAGCCCGATTGTAAGTTCTGCAGGCTTGAAATGTAACCTAATAACACTGTGCTCCTGCTCCCAGCAGCTTGTATTTGAATTGTGTTCATTCCCCCCTTCTTTTCTCTCTTTCCTGTTCTATGCACCTTCATCCGACCTGCGTCGGGGACGTCCTTACTTAAATACTGCGCAGGTGTAGAATATGTCGCTGGTGAAGTCTTTTGTGAAGTTCTTTATTTACTTCGTGCCCCAGAGTTGAATTTCTTCATTGAGCCTCATAGGTCTACCGTAGTGTGGCTGGAACTGCTGTGTGCTCCAGCTCAGACCGAATTTGTGGAATGACGTCTGGCGTCTCTGTCTCTCTGTTGAACTTCTCAGCGAGGTGAATATTCTACCACCCATCAATTGAGTCCGGTTCTTAGAACGCGGAAGTCAGGGGTAGGAGTTTATACTTGCGTTAATGGAATCTTAACTTGCAGACCAAATCCAGCCTCACTAAATGTCGGTCGGACCTCACTCGCGGACTCTCAGGCATTCCGAGATGTTTTATTGGTTAAAACAGAAACGGTTGGAACAGAAATGGTTAGAACAGAAACTTATTATGGCTGCGGCGCCCGAGGTTACGACATCCCGTCCCTGTTCCGTTCAAATTGTTGAATTTGATGCCCAGAGATTATCTGCCGTCCATTCAACTGTCCGACGTTCAACAGGCAATCTCCGCGAAGAAGCGGGATCGCCGACAGCGACATGATATATGAAGATTCGAAGACTTATATTAGACAGCCGTGCTTCGCGCTTGATTTGTGGTTCGCGCCTAAGCTTGTTTCGGACCGCGTTTTTGTCACTGCTGAGATGTGTGGAGCGTGACAGGCAAAATTGCGGGGAAGAAGAGAAGCTACGGAAACATGTGAGACGGCGCGTTGAATGGATGCGGGCAAATTTGGTTCTGCGTACCAGCAATAGACTTCCAAAGCGAGACAGGGAAAATTGGGGGGAAGAGAAGAGAAGAGAAGCAACAATGTTTGAACGAAAGCGTGCGAGACGGCGCGTTGAATGGGCGGCAAATTTTGTATTAGACTTGCACTAAGGCGAGACAGGGAAAATTGTGGGGAAGAGAATGTGTTCCGGCAACGTGTCAAATAGAAGCGTGCGAGACAGCGCGTTAAATGAATGAATGGGCGGCAAATTTCATTTGTTTGCGTACTAGTAATAGACTTGCGAGGCGAGGCGAGACAGGGAAAACGTGGGTGAAGAAGAGAAGAGAAGCGACAATGTTTGGACGGAAGCGTGCGAGACAGCGCGTTGAATGGGCGGGCATATTTCGTTTGTTTCGCATATCATTGCGAGGCAAGACAAGGAGAATTGCGGGGAAGAAGCTCAAGTGAGCCGAACGAACGAAAAGAGTTGTGCGAGACAGCGGGAACGCGCTAATAGTTGCGGCAACAACAAAACGGAAGAAAAAAAATTCCGGCCAGGCGAACCATGGTTCCGAGTTACAGTGCAGACTGGCTGGGAAGAGTGAATTTTGGAGAGAACTCTTGGGCGATGCGCCCGACAGAACGGCGCACGCGCATTGGCAAAGTGAGGTGGGATTTATGTAAGCGGCAAGCTGGGGAGGAAAGAAAGAAAAAGAAGAAGCTGACTCGGATGCGACGGCAGGCAGGCCGAGGTGCTAGACCGCGGATATGGAATTTAGGCGCTGTGTGTACAGATTTCGCGAAAGGCATGTAAGCATGTTTCTGTCATTGAAAACCGAATTCCGCGGACTCGGGCTCGAGTAGATAGACATCGGCGCCGTGAAAGAAGCAAGAGAAGCTGAGGTGACGAGAGAGTCTCCTTCTCGGCGTGTCGGTGTCAGTGTCAGTGTCAACGGATCGGAAGGCCGGTTCGGAGACCCTGACGAGAGAAGGAAGGAAATTTGAATTGCAATTGCGAGACGTGAAAACTGAGACCGAACCTGGTAGTGGCAAGAAGTGGAGGGAGGGAGAGAGGGCTCATCATCCTGCTGGGGAGACAAAGCGGCGCGAACTTTCCGGATGAAGAGCGAGCTCGAGGTATGTACAAGATTAAACACAATTCAGGGAAGATTAGATTAGAGGTAGACCGAGACGGTGGGTGGGTGATTGATTGTCGGTTTTCGGTATTAGTCGTGAGTACAGTCCGAGGAAGGGTTCCGTCTGTGGTACGATGAACGTCACGGATTTAACGAACTCGTGTTCCGGGTCCATCGCGCGTCAAACCCAGGAAGTAAAAAGCAGAAGTAGAAGCAGACCGACTAACCACGGCAAGGCATAAGTTGAGGACGCACGCATTGGGCTTGTCAGACCAGACAGCACTGAGAGTCAAAAGAGAAACTGAAACACAGGTGACTTTGGTGGTTTTAAAAAAAAGGTGATCATCGGAGCGAGGGATGCAAGCGGCGCGTTAAGGTTGGGGGGGAGGGTGAGGGCGGATTCGGAACTGTCATGGACAATTTGTGCCATATGCGAGTCGTCGGAGTCCGTTGCGGTGTAGCCGAGGTTTACCGTTACTCGCGACGGGTTCGGTCGGGGACGGTCATGATTTATTTGTGCATGCGATTCATCGGAGTCCGTTGCGGTGTGGCCGAGGTTTATGGACCGTTCATGTTATGGTTTGTCGTAACTCGAAGTTGAAGATCTCAGTTAGCTTTCGGAAGTGTGTGAATGTTCCAGTACAGAGCTTGCTTTCACGCTAGAAGAAGTTCTTGAGAAGAGAGAGCAAACTGGTGAAAGGGACAATTGTGGGGAAGAAGAGCAGAGAAGCAACAACTGTTTGAACGGAATGGGCGGGCGGGCAAATTTTCGATTTTTGCATACCTGCTCTCTATTTCGATAGGAGATATTGACGACGCCCTATTGAATTTGCAGGGTCCAGCGGCCGCATACTGAACTCAGGGACAGACTTGTCGGGAAGCCGGGGAAGAATTTTAAAATCTGGTCATCTCGTAGGTGTCCATTGAAAGCAAAGCCGAATTCCGCGGACTCTGAGCGGGTAGAGATCAGCGCGCGCCGTGAGAGAAGCAAGAGAAGCAGAGGTGAGGTGACGAGAGACTCGAGAGAGAGGTTCTGTGTCACCCTCGATGTCAATGTCGGTGTCAATAGATTTCGGAAGGTCGGAAGGTCGGTCCGCCTAGTGCATAAGCGAAGTAGACAGATTTCAAAAATGCGGGAGTGTGCGAGAGTGCGGATATCGAAGGTGTTGACAAGTTCGCGGCAGGTCAAGTAGGTAACGTTATTGAACTCGGAAGAATTTTACGGAACGGGCAGAAGAGTCCGAGTTTTTCTCGTCAAAGTCAAAGTCAAACCGCGACAGAAACAGCATGCAAACGCGAGGTCTGGAATTTTTTCGGAAGCGTGTGTAGAGTGTAGAGTGTGACAGGAGGGATGAACGAAGAGCGTTTGTTTGAGAACAGTCCATATACATAGGAGATTCTCAGCAAGACGAGACGAGGAAATTACAGTAACGCGGGAGGTGATCTACGGTTTGTCGGCGCCGTTACGGCTGTAGAACTTGATAAGCGCTTGCTTTCTGGCCGCGTCAGTCGTCAGTCGTCAAATGTAATAAGCGTTGAAACTTGGAGAAGCCAAATGCATAGAACCGAGAAGCAAGCAGTCTTGAAGTTGAAGTTGAAGTTCGAAGAGACAGAAGGGAAGGGAATGAATGAAAATTGACGCGTTGACGTTATATATCTAACTTGAAGGAATCCACGGACGTGTCGAATGTCTGGTAACTTTTTTTTCGGAAGCGCGGTGGCGGAATTTACAAAAATTTAGAGACATAGAGGAATGAAACGAATGAATGAATTAATGAAAAGGGTTAAAGAATGGAATGTCTCTCGCTTGTTAATTTTATGTGGAAGTTGATAGACCGAGAGGCATGGACTGGAAGAAAGAAGCGAGCGTTGAAGAGATGGGGGGGATTGGTGTTTTGGATGGATGATGAGAAGTGCAGACAATAACCGCGATTCGGGAAGGAAGGTTAGGTTACAGTCGAGGTAGACCGAGGGATGATTGATTGATATTTTCGGTATCAAGTAACGTCGCGAGTAGGAAATGTTCTCAAATCGAAGACGGGTTCTGTCTCATCTGTGGTACGATGGATGTCACGGATTTTGGCGGAGCTTCTATCCGTGTGCCGTTTTTTTTTTGCGGGGACAAATCTGGCCGGGAAGAAGAAGCAGACGTAGAAGTAGACTGGACCAACCCCGGGAAAGCAAGACAAGCGTTGAACTTTTGAGGACGGAAGCATTTGGACTTGTCAGACCATACCAGACAGCGGGAATAAGAACTGAAACACAGAAACTTGACCTGATGACCTTTGGTAGTGATCATCAGAGCGAGGGCGGGAGTTAGAAAAGACGAGAACGGAACGGAAAGAGTGCGCGCCATTGACGTTACGGTTTTTTTTGTCATTACTCGAAGAAATTTCTTTACGTATGTGCGGAGAGAAGCTCCGGATTTGTGTCGGTGTCGGTGTCGGATGTCAATTCCAGCCACATCACCCACGCTAGAAACTCAAAGAAGCGTGAGCCGAGAAGAAGAAAGAAGCACTGGGAAGACAGGGGGAATGAAACAAAGAAGAAAGTTGTAAGGGGATGGTTGGGTGTCCGTGTCGATCGTCGGCGTCAGATTTTGTTTGTTTATTCCCTGGAACTCAAAGAAGCATGCATGAATAGAGAAGTGCTTGAAGAGACAGCGGGCGGGAATGGGATTAGATAGGCAAAGGAAAGAAGGTTTTTCGGTAATTGAGCTTGACGGAAAGCGTGTCCGTGGCGATCGTCAGTGTCAAATACGGCAGAAGAAGTCAGAGGTTGGATTATGAAACAGACAGACAGAATGGATTCTGAATCCAAAAGAGAGAGAGAGAAAGAGACGGCGCCCGTCGTTTAGGTTTGTGGTCAGAAGGACTCGGAAGGTCTGCGGCTGATCGTACCCGTTGCCGGTAACATGACCGACGCCGGCTACTTGGTGAAACTGAAGCGCTGGAACTCTCCGATGCGAGGCCGAATAGGGATTCGTGGGATGTGCGTGGGGGCACCGCTTTCGTGATGGTGTCCCCGACGTGTGGGAGTCCGGGGCGCCTCAACATAATCGACTCGCACCCATGTATTATTTTTCGTTGCAACTGCGTCGGGATCGACGAGCAGCAGAGACGGAACGGAAGCAAAATTGAAAGCCCCCGTCGGGCTTCCAATTGAAACGCGTGGGGAAGCGAATGAGTTGACATTGTTAGACGGGACGGATGGGAATATGACGTCGTGAGCGGCCGATCAAATCGATCGAAGGGTGTTTGGCGCTTTAATTAAATGGGGGGGGATGATGTCATAGCGGCTGGGTGTTAGCGCTTTGTAGCTCTTTTTGAATCGAGAGAAATACATGCAGGGGAGGAATGTAAGGATGCGGTGGGTAGTATAGAGGTGAGGTCAAGGCAGGAGGGAGGGGAAATCAGGGAGAGAAGCCCGGCGAAGCGGTAACCAAGACGATTAAGCGATCGGGATCGGACTCAGTGAATGGGAAGGACAACAGGGGCAAATCAATGACGTAGACGCAAAAAACGGGGTTCGTGCTCCACAGCCATCAATTTGTGAGCTTACCCTTTGCGTCGCGTTAGACGAGTGCAGGCCAAGACTCGACTCCACTTATCTCTGCACCACAACCATCCGACTCGGACTCCGCCTCTCCCTTTTACGACTTACGGAAACCGAAACCACAAACGACACCGGAGACTTGGAGTACAGCAATCTATCTAGACTCCACACGCCGACAGCACCACTCCACGGCTGCAAATCTCTAGACTATACTTGATAATACAAAGAACACGAAAATGGGAGGCGACCACAAGTGCCCAGTGTGCCAGGCGACGTTTACCCGTCCCCAGCATGTCGCGAGGCATATGCGTTCTCGTGAGTCGTCCTTTTCCTGCTTCCATTTGTTTTCGCTCCGCTTTTATGCGGATCCGTTGGCGGGCTCCATTCTGATTGCGTTATACGGCCCCACCGTCCCACTACTCCCATCTATCTTTCTCTCCGCTCCCTCTCCCACCCATCCTCCACACTCCACCCGAAGTATAGCAACGGAATCGCTGATACCCCCCCGCAGACACAGGCGACCGTCCCTACAAATGTACCCATTGCGGCGACCAGTTCGCCCGCTCTGACCTTCTCTCGCGCCACGTCAACAAGTGCCATGCCGCCGAGAAAGCTTTGCTCGCTGGTGGGGGAGCGGGGGCAGCGGGGGTAGGCGGAGGCGGGCCCGGCAGACGGAAGGTGTGTAGCGCTTTTATTCTATTTTATTGAGCGGGTTCTTTTTGGGGACGGATTTTGGCGGTGGCGTGCGACGTACTCTTACTCGCTCGCTGCTCGGCTTGAGCTTCTTCGTCGCTCCCAAGTGGCGTCCTATCTCGCCTCGCGCCTCCCTCCCTCCTCCCTCCCCTCCCCTCCCCTTCCTTAATAAATAAACGGAACACCCCCGCTGACCTATCCTCCCACTCTACAGGGCACAACCGCCGCCACGCGCGCGACCACCTCCAAACAGGCTTGCGACCAATGCGTGCAGAGCAGTTTGCCGTGCGATGGGAGTAATCCGTGTGGTGAGTCGCTGTCTCTCGTTTCTTGTGTTGTCTTGTCGAGGAGGCCTATGCGCCGTCTTTACCGACGGGCTGGCGCTCGCGCTTTTTTCTTATCTTTTGGACCTTCCTTCTGGTTCGTGGCGCGGGTGCGCGCGCACGCGCGGATCGCGGCGTCGTCGTCACCATGGCGGCGTCCCGTGTTACTTTTCTTTCTTTCCTACTTTCTTTCGGGTTGATTTCGGCGGACGGACATCGGCTCAATCTTCCGCGGGCTTTCGTGCCTGGGCTCGGGCTTCGATGACGAGCGCAGCGACTTGCGGTGTGCTGTGCTTCGATGATGGGTGGTCCTCGATGACGATGAGGAGTGGGAGCGGATCATCCTCGCGCGTGTCCGTTCCGTCCCTTTTTTCTCTCTTTTTTTCTGCTTCTTCGAACGTGGGCAGGTTTTTATTTTTTATTTTCCTTTCTTTTTCTGGCGGAGTCGGCCCGCTTTCTTATTTCTATTTTTTGTTTTTGTTTTCGTGTTGGGCGTTGGGCGTTTGTGACGATGACGAGGGTGTGCTTCTGCCACGAGGCAGCACGCAGCGCGGCCTTTGTCGATTCATTTTCATCTTGGTCGGCTCCTTGGTGGCGATGACGACTGGGGGCGGGTTATCGCCCGTCTTTGAGCGTTCGAAGGAGATGATTGATTTTTATTCTTTTCTGGCGGGCTCGCTTTTTTATTTTATTTTCGTTTTTTATTTTGGGCCTTGGGCGGCGTGCGGCGCGTGTGCTTCCATTACGAGGCGGCACGCATACGGACGTCATTTCTTTTTTTTTCCTTTTTCTTGCTTCACTTGCGATTCGGCGCTCGCCCGATGTGGTGTCGATCGACACGGGTGGGCGGATTTTACTGCGTCGCGTGTTTTTTTCTTTTGCTTCTTGCGCTCGGTCCGCCTCCCATTTTATTCCTTTCATCTTTATCTCTCCTGCACCTTCTACGTCTTCCTTCGTATACTGATGCTTTATCTCCAGCAAAATGCGTCGCCCGCAAAACCCGCTGCACCTTCGTCAAATTCCACCGCCAAACCGCGCCCGTAGGGCCCGGCCACCCCTCCTCCCTCTCCGCCTCCTCTCTCCCCTCCTCCTCCTCGCACCCGTCCCTCCCTCCCTCCTCCGCGCTCCCAGGCCTCCACGCGCCGCTCTCGCACCCCACGCTCTCCCTAGATGGAAGTGGCGGCGGCGGCGGGCAGTTCCTCTACGCCCAACAGCAATCGTCCGGCGCGGGCGGGTTCGCGCCGACGTTTTCGGCGACGGAGCAGCGGTTTGCGCATCCGGCGGATGGGAGGTTCTTGCATGGGGAGAGGGGGAGCCCGACGTACGGAGGGGGGGAGAGGATCCGGGATGGTGCGTTGCTCTCTCGCTTTCCATCCACGTTCGCCAAAATGCTGATGAAAATTTGCGATATACAGGATTAACGCTACGAGACTACCCGCCGTACTACGAGTACGAGTACGCCGATTCGGAGCATAGCGGGGCGAGTGTGGGGGGGAGTGTGAGCGGGGGGAGCAGGCCGGCGAGTAGTGCGGGAGTTGGGGTGAGTTGTTTCGTTTTCTTTTTATTTTATTTTTGGTGCGAGAATCTGCTGGTGTCCGGGCGGATGGGAGTTTCCTTTTTTGGATGACCATCGCGAGTCGCTTCCATTTCCACCATTCGTTTCTCGTTCATCCTTGCTCCCTTTGACCTCGCCGCACATGCTGACGCATCTTCGCAGGACTATGGCGCTCCATACCTTAACGGCCACGACCTCCGCCAACACCCCGACCTCCACCAGCACCCGCACGCGCACCACCCCGCCGGCGACCTCCACACGCACTCCCACCACCCAAACGACCTCCGCCCGCCCGAGTTCTCCTCCGCCTTCGGGCTGATGAGCCTCGACGACCCGAACGTTCTCGCCGGCCTCGCGAGCGACGGCGTACCGTTCTTCTCCACCGCGGGGCAGGGGCGGACGGGGCTCACGCCCGGCGCGGGGCCGTTGCACGACGGGATGAAAGCCGGCGGAGGAGCAGGACGCGGCAGCATGCAGCTCGTCCCGCCCGCGGCGCTCGCCTTCCAGGCCTACTCGCCCCCGAGCTCCGCGCACTCGCATTCGGCGTCGTCGTCGTCCGCGTCGTCCGGGCACATGTCGCAGCACCACATGTCTGCGTCGCTTAGCGGCGTGGGTGGAAGCGCGATGACGCCCGGCTCGCGCGAGGCGGAGACGCGCGAGCTGCGCGAGTTCTGGAAGGCGTACATGCGCACGCCGCTTACGGGCCCGTCGGGCGCTGACGCGCTCGGGCTGCAGACGCCGAGTGCGGCTGCGAGTAGTGCGGCGGCGGCGCTGGGCGGTTTGCTGGGCGCTACGCCGACGAGGGAGAGTGTTGCCGCCGGGGGAGGGAACGGCAATGGCAATGGGAGGAGGTATCGAGTGGCGAGCTTGCCGAGCGTGAAGACGCCCGAGGGGGAGATGGACGCGGCGCCGGTGTATCCTGTGCATGCGCACCCGCACCACGCGCAGCATCAGCACCAGCAACAACAACACCAGCAGGGGCAGCAGCAGCTGGCGCCGCCGGGGAGGACGATGCACAATGCGGATGATCTACGGTCGTATGAGGCGGCGGTGTTGGCGAGGAAGGCGCCGGAGCTGGTGTTGAGGAAGCCGGCGAGGAGGCCGACGACGAGTTCCGGGGTGCAGCAGCAGCATGCGCAGCAGCAACACCAGCAGCAGCAGCAGCAGCACGCGGGGCAGCCGCCGATATTCGAGTTTGGCGCGGCGGGGAGGGAGCGCGGGGGGGCGGGGGCGCTTGACGGGGCTGGGAGCCAGACCCAGAGCAGCTCGCTCGCGGGTGCGTTTGGGTTCGGGCAGGGGTACGCCGCTGCCCCCGCTTCCTCTGCATCGCATAACAACAACTCTGGCCCCAACTCGCCTTTCCCTGGGACGCCCGGCAGCGGGGCCTCTGCGTCCGCCTCCGCTAGCGCGAGCGAAGACGGCGACGGCGACGCGTCGAGCGGGGAGGGCTCGGAGGCGCTGCGCCCTGCGTTCAAGCGCCTCCCCAGCCAGACGCTGGGGCCGCCGCAGACGAAGAGGAGGCGGGATCGGACCGGGCAGGGGTTGGGCCTTGGGGGCGGGCTGGCGCCGCTGACGCTCGCGCCGCCGGGTGGGCAACAGCAGAGTCCGCCGCCGAGCGCGCCGCCGACGGTGAATGCGTACCCGGATCGGCCGATGATTGCGCTGAGGGCGCCGCCGCCTGGGGCGCTGCCGCAGCGGAGGGCAAGGAGGCTGAGTGCGCCGGCGTCGCCGACTGGGGCGGCGTTTGGTGTTAATTGAAGGGGGGCAACGAAAAGATGGACGGCGGCGCGCGCTGTGCGTCGTCGACGACCGCGAACGAATCATACCCCCGCATGCATGCACATAGCCCCCGCATTCCCATTCCCTTATATCTCCCACCTACATCTCCTCCGTTCTTCTCCCTACCACTATCTACACTTACGACCAACTCGGATCTCGCTCGCGCCCCACTCCCCACCTACTGCCCTGTATTTTTGGCCTGAATTGTACTACCACCTATCACCGACACCTTAGCATACGTTACTTGCTATAATCCCCCTCTCTCATCTTTTCCTCTTTTTACTTATACTCCCTCTCTACCTACGTACCTACCTAGCTACCTATCTCTCTCTCCTCTCTACGTTTCCTTTCCTTACTTATCCTCTCCTCCAACTTTTTTCTTCTATTTTTCTTATCCTTTTCTTGTCCTATCTCAGTCTTGTCTTGTCATCTCGCCTTGTCCTTTTCTTTTCCTCACTTATTCCTAGTAGTGTTTTTCTTGCTACCCCGCGCCCGGACGGGGTGGGATTCCAGAATCCAAATCAATGTATAATTAAAAATAATAGTGTTTTTTGCCTGCGACTTCGACTTGCCTCGGAGTTGCGATACTGGTGATTGGATCGTGTAATACCAGTAGTCCGTTGGTGAATATGATGAATGTGTGGGCAATTTTCTACTAAGTCAAGTTTGTGCTGTATTCGGCAGCTCTCGTCGGCTTGATCGGGGAGGAGTGAATCGATCGGCATATAGTTCTCGGCGCGATGCGATCACTCCGGGCACCTCCGCCGAGGAGCTATTCTCGTCGTTCGGCTTGTCGGTCCGACCCAGTATCAATAAACTGGGGACGCTCCTTTATTCAATATGAATTTCATGTTTACGCACCTCTTCCATGCTTGCGGTGAAGTGAATTAATGAGTACTGAAAAAAATCGCTTTACGGTTCATTCGGCTCACCTCCATCCAACAGGCTCTGGTTTAGACTACCACTGAAGTCAGTGAAATTGGTGTAGTGGGTAAGTTTGCTGGTGCCCTGGCATCTCCACGTGCATGTACTGTAATCTTGTGCATTTGCTCATCATGTAATTTTAAATCTTTCGAAAACGCTTTGTAGAATATTCTGATTATTGAACGTGATGTTCAGCTTAGTTCAAGGGAAATCTTCTCTGTATTTGTTTAGAAGACTAGTTTTATGCCAGTCACATCTTTCATTTACACTATCTCTCCTCCTGTATATTTGGGGATACTCGTTAATTTAATTTTTCCAATACACTATGTTCTGCTAAGGCCGAGACTCAGTTCACCCAGCTGATTGGCAGATTTTACTGCTCAAAGACACTTGAACCTGTGATGGTTCTGTTGGGAGTCACAACCATAATAGTCATGTATATCCAGATATGAATGTGACTGTAACAGTAAGACACAAACTGACATCAACATATTACACATATTTCAATTCTGCTACTGCTGTCCCAGAACTTCATGCAATTAGGCAAGGATAAACACTTGTTAACCATAATTTAGTTCTGAGATGATGCAAGAAATCTTGATCCATACCCCAAGAAGTGAAATCTTATGCTGGCATATCTAGATGTGTGGTATTCTGCTGAAAGAACATTGAAATTGAGGGAGGAGACTCCCATATTGCTATTTCAATCACCCTGTGAGTGAGGGGACATCAGGCCATACATGAATTTTATTTAGAATTTTTCGGGCATTACAGGTTTGTTCAGGTTCAAAACCCGGTAACACTACATTCAACAACAACCCACTCAGAGCCTCAGACTTATTATTATTTTGCACTGTCAAATCATCAGAATGTATATCATGGGAAACTACTGTCTGCCACTGTGTGCAAATAATGCATCTCACTCATAAGACACCTGGAAAAGCGGACCTCCCAATTCTAGTGCAGCCTCCTGACTGTACATCAGCAAACCCTGATTTTTTTCCATTGCAGTTTATAGCAGCTCCACTCAAAGTTATAGCAGTTATAGCATGCTGTAGCGCTTATAGCACTTCATAGCAGCCTAGTGGTGCTATACAGCACTCTATAGCACTCTATAGGAACATAGTGGTGCTCTGTAGCTATCCATAGCATCCTGGCTGATTCTAATGAGCACCTGCCTAGTTACCCTTGTTGCTAACAAGTCTTTGGCACAAACATTGAACAATTGCAGTGTTGTCTTAGCTTATTTGAGACTTTTTCAAACACTTCAAATTATCAAAACCATTGTGTCTGGGAATGTATTTTGCATTTTGCAGCTTACAGCAGATGTCAGTACCGAGGGCGCGGATCAGAAACTTTCTGTTTTCGGATCCTTTCAGAGAATTGTCTGTAACTCACTCAATTCTCCACCAATTTAGATGAAACGTAGATAGATCTGTCGGGCTAATTCATGCGCAATTATTGATAGAAAATAATCCATGAGAATATGACATATTTAAGGAATCTGTGTTTTAGGCTGTTTTTGCACCCAATGCTATCTAGCATACCCAGAACATGTTCCAGTGACCTAATATTTTCAGAGGGACACTGTATATACCTAAGGAAGGATGTGATAGACGCAGATTTATATGGAACCACTACATAAATGTAATCCATACAATATCTCTGAACATCAAAACTGCCAGATATATCCAAAGGAGAAAGAGGAACTGTAATGAAATTATACGTACTTGTGGCTCTATCACATTTTCTCTTAGGTTTACATTTTGTCTCTCTCAAAATATTAGGTCACTGGGACATGTTCTGAGCATGCTAGATGGCATTTGGCACAAAAACAGCCCAAAACCACTGATTACTCAACACATAATATTTTCATGAATTATTTTCTATCACTAATTGCGCGTGAATTAGCCTGATAGATCTATCTCCTTTTCAACTCAATTGGTAGATAATTGATTGAGTTACAGACAATTCTCTGAAAACACCCGGAAACATAATGTTTCCGATCCGCACCCTCGGTACTGACATCTGCTGTAATAAGGGTGTTTCATACAAAATGACCTTAGACAAGTCTTCTCAAGGGAATGCTTTTCGTAGCTGGAGGACTTGTATCCTCAACAGAATCATATGAAATGCAGCTCCTGGCCATGCAATCAGCTCCAGAACACAGGGAATTGCTTGAGGAAATGCTTTTCATGGCCAGAGGACTCATATCCTCAACAGAATCATACAGAACATAGCTCCTGGTATACAATCTACTCCAGAGTGTAGGAATTTGCTTGAGGAAATGTTTTCCATAGACAGAGATGCTCACCATTAGCAGTCTATTTACTAGAAAAAGACTTAAAGATGATCCATGTTATAAAGGTGTCACCTACCTTTGTTTTTCTTTGAGAGGCCCCCAAAAAACAAAGATGGGTGATGCCTTTGTAAACATGGATCAGCTGCATATGGACCACATGAGTGTTTTGCATGTGTGGTACACATGCATCGACCTTTGCCCCAGTGTAGGAGCAACTGAGCAATACAAAAGCAGATGAAAAATCACTGGTGAATAGATTAGAATAGTGTACAGAATGTAGAGGGTCCAGGGCCAGGGATAAACAGCAAGGACTAGTGTCAGAAAGAAGGCATTAGGGAGTGAGGGTTAATGTTGGGAATGAAGGGAGTAGATGAGGCAGAAAAGGGTGTTGAGGTGGGTGTAAGGGTAACCACCTGAGTGGCTGAATAATCTGGTTCCAGGACAAAAGACAAAAAAAAATGAGCATGAGGGAAAGAGGGTCAACCAAGATACATTCTTCAAAGTATTTGTTATCTATTAAGGATGATCTGCTGGGCCATAACACTTTACCCAGTCTGTGCCACAGACAAACTTGTCATATGAGAGCAAGGTCTGTTCTTGGCCAATAACAAGTGTGTTGTGTGGAGACCACAGTCCAGCCCTAAGTGGCATTGGGAGCCAAAGGAGGAGTTCTGAGGGGAAGCAAGAGACCCAACCATTGTGGATTTTCCAGTGCAAAGGTGCATAAGGAGACTTCAGGTGAAGAGACTGGAATGGAGAATGAGTCCATAGTGAAGATGTAGATAGAGGAGAAACCCACATTCAGTAAACTCCGTCCACTCACAGAGCAAAGACATTGCAGAGGTGGGCCATTGATAACACCATCAACATTCCATGGGCACATGCTGCAAAAATGGGAGCTAAATACAATTGTCTTATCATCAGGTGAGAATGCAACTGAGGAGACCAAGCTGGTGTGCCCCTCCAGTGGCTCCCTGAGTGCAGCTCCAGACTCTGCATCCCAAATGCGTACAGTGTGGTCATGGGAGCCAGACACAATTCTCTTGCCATCAGGTGAGAATGCAACTGAGTAGACCGAGCTGGTGTGCCCCTCCAGTGGCTCCCTGAGTGCAGCTCCAGACTCTGCATCCCAAATGCGCACAGTGTCGTCTTCGGAGCCAGACACAATTCTCTTGCCATCAGGTGAGAATGCAACTGAGTAGACCGAGCTGGTGTGCCCCTCCAGTGGCTCCCTGAGTGCAGCTCCAGACTCTGCATCCCAAATGCGCACAGTGTTGTCTTTGGAGCCAGACACAATTCTCTTGCCATCAGGTGAGAATGCAACTGAGTTGACCGGGCTGGTGTGCCCCTCCAGTGGCTCCCTGAGTGCAGCTCCAGACTCTGCATCCCAAATGAGCACAGTGTTGTCATAGGAGCCAGACACAATTCTCTTGCCATCAGGTGAGAATGCAACTGAGAAGACCGAGCTGGTGTGCCCCTCCAGTGGCTCCCTGAGTGCAGCTCCAGACTCTGCATCCCAAATGCGCACAGTGTGGTCATGGGAGCCAGACACAATTCTCTTGCCATCAGGTGAGAATGCAACTGAGAAGACCGAGCTGGTGTGCCCCTCCAGTGGCTCCCTGAGTGCAGCTCCAGACTCTGCATCCCAAATGTGCACAGTGTTGTCATGAAAGCCAGACACAATTCTCTTGCCATCAGGTGAGAATGCAACTGAGTAGACCGACCTGGTGTGCCCCTCCAGTGGCTCCCTGAGTGCAGCTCCAGACTCTGCATCCCAAATGTGCACAGTGTTGTCTTCGGAGCCAGACACAATTCTCTTGCCATCAGGTGAGAATGCAACTGAGAGGACCAAGCTGGTGTGCCCCTCCAGTGGCTCCCTGAGTGCAGCTCCAGACTCTGCATCCCAAATGTGCACAGTGTTGTCTTCGGAGCCAGACACAATTCTCTTGCCATCAGGTGAGAATGCAACTGAGAGGACCAAGCTGGTGTGCCCCTCCAGTGGCTCCCTGAGTGCAGCTCCAGACTCTGCATCCCAAATGAGCACAGTGTTGTCATAGGAGCCAGACACAATTCTCTTGCCATCAGGTGAGAATGCAACTGAGTTGACCGGGCTGATGTGCCCCTCCAGTGGCTCCCTGAGTGCAGCTCCAGACTCTGCATCCCAAATGAGCACAGTGTTGTCATAGGAGCCAGACACAATTCTCTTGCCATCAGGTGAGAATGCAACTGAGTAGACCGAGCTGGTGTGCCCCTCCAGTGGCTCCCTGAGTGCAGCTCCAGACTCTGCATCCCAAATGCGCACAGTGTTGTCATCCGAGCCAGACACAATTCTCTTGCCATCAGGTGAGAATGCAACTGAGTTGACCGGGCTGGTGTGCCCCTCCAGTGGCTCCCTGAGTGCAGCTCCAGACTCTGCATCCCAAATGCACACAGTGTTGTCTTCGGAGCCAGACACAATTCTCTTGCCATCAGGTGAGAATGCAACTGAGAAGACCGAGCTGGTATGCCCCTCCAGTGGCTCCCTGAGTGCAGCTCCAGACTCTGCATCCCAAATGCGCACAGTGTTGTCTTTGGAGCCAGACACAATTCTCTTGCCATCAGGTGAGAATGCAACTGAGTTGACCGGGCTGGTGTGCCCCTCCAGTGGCTCCCTGAGTGCAGCTCCAGACTCTGCATCCCAAATGCGCACAGTGTGGTCATGGGAGCCAGACACAATTCTCTTGCCATCAGGTGAGAATGCAACTGAGGAGACCGAGCTGGTGTGCCCCTCCAGTGGCTCCCTGAGTGCAGCTCCAGACTCTGCATCCCAAATGCACACAGTGTTGTCTTCGGAGCCAGACACAATTCTCTTGCCATCAGGTGAGAATGCAACTGAGAAGACCGTGCTGGTGTGCCCCTCCTGTACAGCAATCGTGTTTGGCCACTGTTTCATCCTCCCTCTCGTAATTGATACTAAATGTGGAAATTCATGTGAGAATCTCTCTGTGATTTTAGACTCCGCTGGTGCCAAGGCCAGTGCTGATACGTAAATGTGGGGAGCACTTTGATTGATTGCTTCCCAAAAGAAGGACACAAATCTTTTTGCATCAGTCACAAAATCAATAAGGGATGTGGTCTAATGATCTTCAGTCTTCATAACATCTTGTAAATTCATTCCTAGACATACCTCATTTGCCCAAGCTATCAAATTTGACAGAGCCTGCTGTCCATAGCCCACCATTCCAAGTAAACTCAACACTTCCAACCAAAACAGAAATTTTTTGAACAGAAAGTTCTGCACCTCTTGGCCCCTGCATGAATCATAGGCTGTCTCCACTAGATGATCTGTCCAAAATTGAGCAGCATATCGGAGATGTAATGGGATGTAGTTGTCAAGTCGCCACTGGAATTCTGGCATGTCAATGTTTCGCAAGTATGAGGTTGGCATATCACAGATATTGAATTTCAGTTGCCTGTCCAACACTTTTATAAGAGCAGACACCAGGGCTCGCTGCTGAGCATCTGTCCCACAGAGGATTTGAGGCCGAGTCTCTTGAACATAAGACATCATAAACTCTCTGAATGAGAGATGTATTGTTTTGATGGCTGCCCCTGGAGTATCAGAAACATGGATTACAGCACTCAGAGGGAGCAGTGTCTCCAGAAGAACAGTTTTATCCAGTTCAAGCAGATCTGCCAGGCCCTGGGAATCCAAAGGTTCCAGGAGGTGCAAAATTGTACTCAGAATTTTCATGGCTAGATTGTGATAATCTTGAGCACGCCGGTCTCCTGGCACAGGGATGGCATAATTCATGATCCGGAGATATAGATCATGCAGATCAGGGAGAGCTTCACCATCCAGGAGGTAATTGACAGATTTTTGGGGGGGCACATGTGGCAGTCCTGCAAGAACATAACGAACAGCTGTAGCTGCAAAAACAAAGAGTCCATTTGCACGGGCTGTTATTTCTTCTGCTTGCTGACTCTGAATTTTCCAGGGATGATGTGTAACCCAGTTGGCCCCATCAAGTGATTGCTCGACATAGAGGTGGATGTCACACTGAACTGTACTGGGCTCAATTTCATCAAGCACAACCCTATGCATCAGAGAAAGAAGTCTGTCAAATTTCAGATAGGAGGGAACATCAGGGTGTCCTGTCAGAAAAAATCTGATATGGGCTGGAATCTGAGCCATGCTGTCTGATAGCCACCGCAAGAAAATCTGGCCACGGTCTTTTCCACATTCATCCAGAGCATCAAGACAGATCACCCATGGTTTTGCACAGGGAGGTAGCTTCTCAAGAATTTCTACAACTAGCTTCTGGAACTGCACACGTGGTGGTGCCTCACAAATGCCAGTAGAATCTTTCTCCAATAACTTGATAAGATGTGCTTGAAAGTTAGGACTATAATCTGCAAGCTGCTTGGCAAGTGTCATAGCAAGGTGATTTATCTCCTTGCGATCTGTGTGGTCACGGGAAAAGAAAAAAGATGCTGCAAGGGTGTCTTGCTGCTCAGCCAAGATAGTTGCCACCGTTTTCGCAATTGTGGATTTGCCTGATCCTGCAACCCCACTGAGCATGACCACACGGATTGAATCAGGAGTGCTAGTCAAGCATGCGACCAGGTCCTTGATTATGTTGACTCGTGTACCATCCATGCATTTCTCGGGTGTGTTGGCAGCATTATATTGTGCTGCCACACGTTTGAGACTTGCTAGAATCTCTCTGGTGTTGCCTCTCCCCTGGACTGTGTGTTGACATGATCAGCTTTTCTGTTAATCCCCGGAATCATGGTGTCCACCACTTACAATTCATTTGTCCAGCACTACTGTCATTGAGAAACAGTATTTCAGAGAGGATGAATCAACTTACAAATTATTCACAGTGAACTGTGGAGTCTGGATACTGCTATAGGTTATTCTGGGACCCTCTCCGGTGCCCCCATCACCACCCTGTTCACCACCCACTCCACCACTGCCCCCTATGCCACCTGCAAAATATCAGTGATAATGTTAACAATGGCTTATCAATTTTGTAACACACCATAGACATTCTGGCTCCAACCCCCACCTTTGCCCCCAATGCTGCCTAGGAAAGATAAGTGATAATATTGGCTTATCAATTGTGTAACACACCATAGATATTCTGATCCCCACCCCCACCTTGTATGCCATCTCCCCCACCTTCGACCCCGATGCCACCTGGAGAAGATAAGTGATAACATTGGCTTATCAATTTTGTAACACACGGGAGATGTTCTGAATGAGGAATTTGCTAGTCTGGTTGCCCATGTCAATTGGTAGAGACTCTGAGTAGAGTGTGGATCTTGTGTATACAGTACAGGAGACGTGGAGGTGAAAGAACAAGAGGCGACTGACAGCTCACCGACAGACAGCCAGCACGCAGCCGCGTGTATATCATGTCCTAATTATAGGGCGCCAAACTTCAGGCACTGCAGACCAACGGCTCATTTGTTTTTCATTTGCAACTATTAATGGCTAGAACAAGGGCTCAGGGTATCCATTATTCCTATGCACCTTTCGCCCAGACTGGCTAACCTCCCTCACACAGGGCGTTTACGGCCGCTCCGGCCCGCTGTCGCTCCGCGCAAACGACATCACCGATTACTCTTGATCTCTCTTGATGCCGATGCCATGACGCTCTCGTCCTGCACGCCGTACATGCTCTGTGCGGAGCAAATTCGATATGGTTTCCTGAACACGCGCCCCGCTGCTCCTGCCCAAGTCCGCCCGATAATTCCGACTCCCCCGACACTCTAATCTACGCGCACGTTTTCCCGCCCACCGCACCTTCGGCCCGATGCCTTTATTTGGCGCTTCGTGGCTTTGCCGTGTGTCGATCAAGACCGCCACGTCGCTCTCCGACTCACGTCCTCGACGCTCGACCCCGCCTGGATGCCCGCCTGTTATGCCTTGAAAGCGGCTTTCCCAATCCCAGTGCTGTCCTCTCATTTGCCTGTAAGCAGGCCCTCGTCGTGCTTTGGAGAAAGCGGATAGAGGAGCGAGGGGATGTATTTGGGGTGCGTCGTGCGTTAGCGCGTGTAATCTTCTTGCGCTGATTTCGTGTACTTCTCCCCGTTCTAGTCCCCCACGCGCCCGCCGTGCGGGTCCCTTCGCTTCGAGGTACTGCAGCGCCCCTTCTCCTCACGCTCTCCCCGAGCAATTCGCCGCACCCGTTCTGCGTAGACGAGAATCCTCGTCTCACTGCGTGTACGGCTTGGGATTGCCCATCCGCGCTGCGATCCCACATCGCGAGCATCGTACGTGTCCTACTACTCCCATCGATCTTTGCTGATGACCTTGTAGGTATTCGATCGTCTTCTTTGGGGTCGTCCAGAGCTAAATGCACGAGAGCGTACCTACCGCGATCCACGCCGCGTTTTTTCATACTGGCTCCTTCTCAGTGCATGCTACAACAGGTCTCCGCCTCGGCACACGCTCGTACAATAGGTATGTATGCGTTAATATTCAATCCTCCTTCATTTGTTGACCGTACAACAGGCGCTCCCTTTTCTACACATCCTCGGCAGCCATCGTGCGCGCATACACTCATCCCCATCATCTTAACCATCAAGAGGCCCAAGCACGCATCCCCGACGAGCTTCCGCCGCCGCCCATTCTCCTGCCGCGCATATCTTGCGTCGCTCCTCGCTCCTCCTCCACACCGTCGACGCCGACTGCGCCGCAGAGTAATAGACGACGTGCACCCGGACAAGCAGCCTGCTTGCTGCCCGCGTGCACAATTTGCAGCAGGATGGCAGCGCGCGCGATCCGCGCCACGACTTGGAAGTCGCTACATGCGCGCTGCAGCGTGCCCGACGCTGTAGGACGTCCATACGCTCGAGACCGTCCTGGCACGCACCCTAGTCCCTCCCTGCACCACCAGCCGCACCTGTAGCACGCGACGCTGGCGTTCCTCGCAGCCCACATCCCTCGTCGCCTTCCCGTACACCGTAACTCTTTGGCAGTGGACTGTCTTCACCGCCCGACGCCTGCGCCTGTGGTACTCCTCGGCACCACCTTCACAACGTCCTGCGTGCGCAGCGCGCGCGATGGTCGTTCCCCATCGCCGGCGCCGCTTTTACCGCCTCCTCGCGCGCCAAGTGCGTCTCTAACAAGTGCCAGTCTCCCGGATCCATGCGCATCCTTAATACGGCACGCACTACCCCCTCGAAGCCAGCCCTTCTGAGGCTCAGGAGTACGATGCGCAGCATTGCCAAGCGCAGCAAGTGCAACGACTGTTCCCTGTCGACCACGTCGCCTTGATCGCCTCCCCACGCGCCACGCCCATCCTCTGGCTCTGGTCCCAGCCTCAGCCTGCCGCGCACCGCGAACAAGCCGCGGCCGTTCTTCCATCACCGCCCGAGAGCGTTTCCGTTCTCTGCACCACATCACACCGCTGCTCGATGACTTAATAGAAGTATTTATTTTACGTTCGCCCGCACGAGCGTGCACTAGTCTGTGCATTAGACATAACTAAGTACACTACAGCGATGTTCTAAGTACATTACCAAACTATACTACTATCTGACCACAGTACCGAATGTCCGCAAACTAAATACAAGGGCTCGAAAGCCTGAGGCGCGAGGTGCGGGGAGACGATCTAGAGTACGATTTAGGTATGAGCTGAAAGCGAGTCAGTGAGCGCGGTGTAGTAGGTGTCGTGCATAACAGAGCCTAGCCGCTTATCACGCGCCCAATCGCCATAAGCTCAAGCTGCGCGCGCCCACTCGGATAAAAAAGCGCAGGCCGCTCTCCACCAATGGAGGAACACCTCCGCCGCAATGACAGTCATATCCAGCAACGGCGACGACGATTTGCGCAAAGAGCATCTTGGCGTAGACCTTGAGGACGCGGGGCGGTCAAAGGAGCGCCATGCGGCGACGAAGAGCGCGGGGCTGGAAAGGCCGGGGGCAGCAAACGACGAGTCGAAGGGACGATGGGCTGCATGTCGGCGGGGAGGAGGCTGACTTCGATGCGCGTGAGGGTGGCGGGCACGGGAGGAGGACGAAGAGCGCGAGGAGGGCGGCGGGGGTGAGGACGGCGAATATGCGAAGGGCCATGAGCGCGAGCGCGAGCGAGTCGTGGCGCTGCGCGGGTGCGCGCTCCGGGATGCTCGGCACGTTGAGGAAGGCGACGGTGAGGGGGAGGAAGAACGTTGCCTGCTGGGTGGCAAAGACGAGGAAAGGGAGGAACGGTTTGAGCGGTACCAGGCGCTGGCGGAGGGACTCGATGGTTGGGTGTGCGTTCATGGAGTGGGTCCAGAGCATGTGCAGGGCGGTGGCGAGCATGTCGAAGGACGCGTGACCAACGAGGGCGGTTGAGAGGCCGTACAGCAAGGTGTAGAGCATGCTGATGCCGAGCCCTCGCCAGTGCGCGAAGTAGCGACAGATGGCGTAGGGTATCGCAGAGTCGGAAAGAATTGGGTATCTAAAGGTACGTACCGGCGGGTCTCCTGCAACAGACACGATGTACGCGAACGCCTTGTCATTGATATTGTAACCAGGCGCGTCTTGCAGCTGGTCAGGAGATCTTGAGAGCAGGCACACGTCCAGAGTCCGGACACTGGTGACATCACTTCCAACATCCCGAGAGCGGGCAGCGCGTTCAAGTCGCAAAGTAACTGGCGACTCTGGTGTTGGTGAAAAGAGTTAATGAGCGGACAACCAGAGGAGGAATGTGGCGGTGCTCCAATGACGTCGACTTCGATGCCTAATATGGTCACACAAACTGCGATCACTTCGACTTGACCACCATCTTCACCTCGGAATCTGGCCATGCTGCAGTCAATTTCAGATGTAAACTTTCTCTCCTTGCGCCCCTCACTCCCACTCGGCCCTTTCACCTCGTAGCGTCTCTTTGACCTTGTCGTCGCGGAATATTGGGGCCCTCTCACATTCGTTCTCAACGTCAGCTTACCCTGGTTTCTCTGGCGGTAGGCGCTCCGAGCCTTTTTCGCTGGGTGGATACCAACTTGGGTGTCATGATTCTCTTCTTCTAGCATTATGTATCAGCCGACGCGTTTTCGAAATAATTATTGTTCCCTCCTTGATATTTTAATTCTCAGGTAGTCCAATAATCTCCAACTTTGCAACCGAACTTTTCCTGCGCTCGTCTTGGAGGTTCCGCCCTAATCATTCTGCGGTGGTAATCTTGGCCTCGTCATCGGCGACTTTTGTATCATGCCCGTCATATCTGCGCGCTCGCCGCTCATACAGGGCCTCAATTGTACCCCTGCATTTCATGGCCGTCCGAGTAGAGAACTGCAAATTGGCCCGTGAGAGGCTCTCGGGGTGCGGACCCTTACGGGTTTTTCGCTCGGTGCCCTTCGCGCATGTTCCCTCTATTTGCTGCTCGCAGTCGCTGCCTCACCGCTTCATACAATGTGAAGTAAAATCAGCCACCAGCATTCCTTCTCTCCATGGCTGCCGATTTGCACTATAGCGACTTGGGATGAAAGAACTATGTGCCCTCATAGGTGCATACATTTCTGTGAAAACCCAAGCTGTATGTCATCTTCATTTCGCCGAGCGAATTTCGCTCCACTCGGAACGAGCCCTGCTAATGTACGCCTGACCAATGCTGTCACATCGCATTTACGTCCCATTCGTTGCTTATGCCTCCAAAGCCGCATTCGAATTCTTCGTTCGCCATTCCCGCGTATGTTATGCTGTCTCTATCTCCTATCTCTTATCGCTGTCTCATTCCATTTTGCTCTCTTTTCCCCAAATCCTTGTGCTTCAATATTCATACTTCAGCCAACCGCTCCACATTCCTGCGCACCTCGTTTTCACCTTACCGGCGCACACGCAGATCGACACGCACCCTGCGATAGGTCGGTGGCGCAGGTGAGCATACTTGAATCCTATCTTCAATCTTATTCTCGTGCTTCATGCCGGCCAACAATTCAACCTCAAGGAAGTCAAGATAAATCACTACGCTTTGTCCTCGGGTGCCTCTCCTTCCGCATGATTGGCACCGCATACACTTATTCTATTGCTCTTTGCAGTCGCATACCCGGACTCTTCGCCTGTACTCACTCTCCTTGTACCCCGAATTCTCTGCCTCTCCACGCTGAATTCTGTGGAATTCAAGACCTCGCTTCGTGACCGTCCCCTCTTTTCGCCTTCCCTTCTCATTCCATCGGTCCTAACGATGTTTGCCAACTTAATGAATACGCGACTTCCGTTGGGGGCCCGCTTCTACAGGTATATCGCCCACGTTTCTCTGCCGCGGTGGTTCATCCTTCTTCGTGCTTGCAAGACCCCATTCAACGCTTTGCCCGCTATGTTCTTGCATTTATCTCCTTTATCTCCGCCTCATTCATATTGGCTCAACTGCAGTGATCCCAGCCGGAGTGCTCTGATCCCGACTGCACTACCAACCCTTATGCTTCGTGGCCATGTCCACAAGCCCTCGGTCTTTTTCCATGGCTCGGATGCCTTGATCCTTGGCGGTGGGTTATTCTCGGGTCACTATGGAGTGACTAATTTCTTGCATTTAATTAAGTAATATTCCTACTACTGTGCGTTTCGCAACATCGAAGTCCCGGGACAATTTGAACTGCATTCGACGTTCATTGTGCTGCTCATATTCTCCATACCTGTGTTTTACCCTATCTTTTTTTCCGCGTTAGATTCAATGCACACCGAAACTACTCAGGACCGGACAACTGGTGATGTGAGTGCTCTATGTCATCTCCGGCTTTCTTGTCCCTCTCCGACGGTCACTTCTTTGTGTACCTATTGTTCTCCTCGGCCTGATGCGCATTCTCGGCGCAATATGGAAAAAGTGGAATGTCGCTCGTGGACATCCCCCTTCACATCTACAGTGACTGTCGCATGCCCCTGATTTCCTCCCAACATTCTGCCTCCGAGTTGTTGCACTTATTCTTTTGGGGGTAAATTCTGTCGTCCTGATTGCCGCTGATTAATACCGTAAAATATTGGGAGGTCAAAAGCAATGCCAGGCGGTCCAGAATTATCCGCTGGATCGGTTTGTATGATAAGGCACTGTCGTGCCCTCGACCACGCTCACCATGAGGCTTTGAAGCTGAATGTCGGCGCGGAGCGCGAATTCTGAACGTCCCTAGAATTTCCCCCACGCAGTGCTTATCTTTTGAGATCGTCTCCAAAAGGAAAAGGTCTGCGGCCAGCATGCCGCCAACAAGGATAATCGCGGAGAATCCCTTACCGGAGCCTTTTTTCTACGGTGTCTAATTTCTCTATTTGTCTTCCGAATCATAATCGGCGCTTGTCCGGGAAACTGGTGAGAACTGGCATGTAAAGTTTGTGGCTGGCAGACACAACACTCGGCATAGAAGCTTTGCCATGTGTATGACATGATGCAAGAGTTTGCATGCTCGTAGTGAGACGAATCCGCTGGAGGCTCCATGAGCCAAACAGGAGTGGAGGGAACCGTCTATAAGCTAAAGAGTATCAGAGTCTCGCTTCACAATGCTTCTTCCAGAGGCCCCGGGAAGCTCCCGCCAAGGCATGACCACAATCTATCAAACTTTCAGGGAGAATTGTTTCTCGGGTGGAGGAAGAACATTGAGCGGGAAGCTCCAACTCGAAGCCTCACTCGGACCACAAGTTCAACTGAATCTAAAATTTCAATCCTCAGGCAGGTGCGAGATTTAAAGCTGACTCCGACAGGAGGAGCACTTCATGATATCTTCGGTTGATTGTGGTCTCTCTACACATTGTAATTTCGTCCGAAGTATGTGGAGTGGAGTGGAGTAACACCTGGAGTTGGATGTACTGTTGACGTTCAATAAAAACCCAAACACCTTTTGTCAGATGATTGTTCATTTTTCTTTCAACAGTTTGCATCCACCGAACCCTAGAGGCTGTTGGTTGAATGGTGGCCATCAAAAAAAGGTGAATTTCAAAGATGGAAAATGATTGTGGACAGAGTGGAGATCCATTCATCGTTTTCCTACGAGACAGAATGAATGCAACTGGTTGAATGCGCCAGTATGATTGCATTTTGTCAGTGCAGCCAAAATTAATTTATACCGTGGACTCGATCGCACAATTCCGACGAGAAGGTGTTTGAGAAATTGGGGAGTCAAAAAGGAAATGTGTTTCTAAGGACATTAATTAACTTGACTCATTCTTTGCAGTTAAGCTTCTGTACCTGTGCTGCAAGTATAGTTGGTTCGATCGCAGCCCGGAGATCTTCCATTCAGAATCAACCTGAGCCTAGTGAATGAACGAGAGGAGCGTTAAATTAATACTGTTCCTTATAAATGAGAAATGTATAAAAGAAATAAATTCTTCAGTTCAATTTTGGTGGTGGCAATTGCCGCCTCGAGGAAATTTGGGCGAGTGCTTTGCGGACGCGTACACATCTCCTTTCGTTCAACGATGTTGCCCCACCCAGAAATTTCTAACCCACCCCCGCCAAAGTACGGAGAATGCTTAGAGAGTAGCAGGGAGAGAGAGCACGTGCCGCGGAGTCAGCTGTGCCGAGCATAGTGCCGAGCGGTGCTTGTTATTTGCACCATTCCTCTTTCATCCTAACTGACAATCCAACGGGAGGTGACCGCTACTAAATGCACCCACTGCGACACCCAATTCGCCTGCTCCAAACTCTGGCACGTCAACAAGTGTCATGCTACCGAACAAGCTCAACTCACTGGTGCTGGTGATAATTCGAGCGTAACGGCGGAGGAAACACCTTTAAACAAGCATGAAACCAGTACGTGCAGAGCAGCTTGCCATGCGATGGAGGTTTCTTGTGGTGAGTTTGCCTGCTCGAATTTCCTTCTCTATTCGGTTTTTGGTTCTTGGTTTTGCACCGTATTTCGCTTTGCGGCTTGCGCATTTTTTGGGGGAGAGGTTCATCCTTGCCGTGTGGCTATTTCGTCAGAGCGAACGGGAGAGCAGATTGTGTATCGCTTTCGCTGTGTCCGCCCTGTGTTGCTTTTTGTTGGACTCTGGGTGTCGTCATCGACACTTGTTCGCGTCATCATCCTGCGCTTCTCACTTACGCCATGCGTATCTTTCAACTCTACCTATCTTTGCACCACGACCATCCGACTCTTGTCTTTACGACTTACGGAAATCGAAACCAGAACCCGACAACGGAGACTTGTAGTACAGCATCTGAACTCCACACGCCGACAACACCACTCCGTGGCTTGGCTATTGCATCTAGACTTTCACTTGATAATACAAGAAACACGAAATGGTAGGCGACCACAAATGCCCAGTGTGCCAGGCGACGTTTACCCGTCCCCAGCATGTCGCGAGGCATATGCGTTCTCGTGAGTCGTCTTTTTTCTGCTTCCATTTATTTCTCGCTCCGCTTTTATGCGGATCCGTTGGCGGGCTCCATTCTGATTCCGTTATACGGCCCCACCGTCCCACTCTCTACTCCCATCTATCTTTCTCTCCGCTCCCTCTCCCACCCACCCTCCACACCCCACCAAAAATATAGCAACGGAAAGCTGATACCCCCCCACAGACAAAGATGCGGAAAGCCAGTGATACCCCCTGCAGACACAGGCGACCGTCCCTACAAATGCACCCACTGCGGCGACCAGTTCGCTCGCTCCGACCTTCTCTCGCGCCACGTCAATAAGTGCCATACCGCCGAGAAGGCCTTGCTCGCTGGTGGGGGAGCGGCAGGGGCGGCGTAGCCGGAAGCGGGCCCGGGAGACGGAAGGTGTGCGATTTTTTATTTTATTGAGCGGGTTCTTTTTGGGAGGGATTTTGACGCCGTCTTGTCGGTGGCGCGTGCGACGGGCTGTTATTCGCTCGCCTCTCGCTCCCACTCATATTGGCGTCCTACCTCCCACTCGTACTCCCTTGCTCCCTCCTCGCTCCCTCCCCTTCCGTAAACAAAACAACAAAACATCCCGCTGACCCACTCTACAGGGCACAACCGCCGCCACGCGCGCGACCACCTCCGAACAGGCATGAGACCAGTGTGTGCAGAGCAGTTTGCCATGCGATGGGAGTAATCCGTGCGGTGAGTTTGTCTCTCGTTTGTCTTTGGAATTTTGGGGCTTCGCGTGGTGTTACGAGCGGTTTTGTGTTTTGTCGAAGAGGCGCACGAGTTGTCTTGGGCGAGCTGGCGCTCGCACCTTTTCTTTCTTGCTCTTGGCACGGTTCGCGGTGTCGTCGTCATCACGGCGGCGTCCCGTGCTACTTTTCTTTCTTTCCTGCTTTTCTTTTTCTATTTCGCGTTGGGTTTTTCATTTCGGCGGACGAACATCGGCTCAACCTTTTGCGGGTTTTTCGTGCCTGGGCTTGGGGGCTGGGCTTCGATGACGAGCACAGCGACTTGCGGTGTGCTGTGCTTCGATGACGGGTGGTCCTCAATGACGATGACGAGTCGGAGCGGATCATCATCGCGCGTGTCCGTTCCGTCCCATTTTGTTTTTTTCCCTGCGAGCGTGTGCAGGATTTTCCTTTTTCTTTTTTCTGGCGGACGTCGGCCCGCTTTTTTATTTATTTATCTATTTTTGTTTTTCGTGTTGGGCGTCGGGGCGTTTGTGACGATGACGACTGCCACGAGGCAGCATGCAGCGCGGCGTGCCCGTGCCCTTGTCGATTCATTTTCTTCTTTGGTCGACGATGACGAGTGGGGCGGATCGTCGCCCGTCTTCGAGCGTTTGCAGGAGACGATTTTTCTTTATTTTATTTCTTTTCTGGCGGGGCCACTTTTTTATTTTATTTTCGTTTTCTACCTTGAGCCTTGGGCGGCGTGCGGCGCGTGTGCTTCCGTTACGAGGCGGCACGCATTCGGAAGACACTTCTTTTTTCCTTTTTCTTGCTTCACTTGCGAGGGAGCGTGCGGCGATGTGGGCGGATTTTTCTGCGCTGCGTGTTTTTCTTTTTCTTCTTGCGCTCTGCCCGCTCCCATTTTATTCCTTTCATCTATATCTTTCTTGCATCTTCCTTCGTATGCTGATGTTTTTCCTCCAGCAAAATGCGTCGCCCGCAAAACCCGCTGCACCTTCGTCAAATTCCACCGCCAAACCGCGCCCGTAGGCCCCGGCCACCCCTCCTCTCTCTCCGCCTCCTCCCTCCCCTCTTCTTCGCACCCCTCCCTCCCTCCCTCCTCCGCCCTCCCAGGCCTCCACGCGCCGCTCTCGCACCCCACGCTCTCCTTCGATGGAAGCGGCGGCGGCGGCGGCAGCCAGTTCCTCTACGCCCAGCAGCAGTTGTCCGGCGCGGAGGGCTTTGCACCGACGTTTTCGGCGACGGAGCAGCGGTTTGCGCATCCAGCGGATGGGAGGTTTTTGCATGGGGAGAGGGGGAGCCCGACGTATGGAGGGGGGGAGAGGATTCGGGATGGTGCGTTGCTCTCTCGCTTTCCTTCCAAGTTCGCCAAAATGCTGATTAAAACTCGCATCCACAGGATTAACGCTACGAGACTACCTGCCGTACTACGAATACAAGTACGCTGATTCGGAGCATAGTGGGGCAAGTGTAGGTGGGAGCGTGAGCGGGGGGAGTCGGCCGGTGAGTAGTGTGGGCGTTGGGGTGAGTTTTTCTTTTTCTTTGATTTTTGAGGCGAGAATCTGCTGGTGTGCGCGCAGGTGGGGAGTTTCCTTTTTTGGATGACCATCGCGAGTCGCTTCGCATCTGCCCTGCGCGTTTCCACCCTTCGTTTCTCGTTCATCCTTGCTCCCTTTGACCTCGCCGCACGTGCTGACCCAACTTCGCAGGACTATGGTGCTCCCTACCTCAACGGCCAATGACCTCCGCCAACACCCCGACCTCCACCAGCATCTGCACGCGCACCACCCCGCCGGCGACCTCCACACGCACTCCCACCACCCAAACGATCTCCGCCCGCCCGAGTTCTCTTCTGCCTTTGGGCTGATGAGCCTCAAGGACCCGAATGTCCTCGCCGGCCTCGCGAGCGACAGCGTACTCTTCTTCTCCACCGCGGGGCAGGGGCGGACGGGGCTTACGCCCGGCGCAGGGCCATTGCACAACGGGATGAAAACCGGAGCAGGACAGGGCAGCATGCAGCTCGTTGATTTGTGAGCTCGGAACCTAGTATGGAAACACACAAAACAACCAAAACCAAAACAACAAAACTAATATTGGACGAGATAGATCGAGTCTATCCACAACCAACACCAGAAACGATGTATGATGGGTGCTTTGATCACTTCCAAGGTAGCCGACGAGTGTCAGTCCCTAGTTTCAGAGCCTTTGAAAGGTTGAAAGAGAAAGTTAACTGTTCAAGAGTATATGTTGTACGAAGTACTGTGTTTATGATACGAACGAAACCGAAGATCCAGAGGATACAACTGCTTCGAACAACCTCGATGTGTTTTATGATAACCAAGTTCGTGAAACGAAAGAAACAATGATGTTTCTACGGTTTCACTGCGTATCCCGAAGATCCGCGTCGATAGAGTTGTTGCAAAAGGTGCGTAGCGTGTGTTTCGTCGGTTTCCCAACCAGTCCAAGTCAAGTCTCAAGTCCCAATCCTTCCAGTATCAATCCAAATCCTGTATCCCAGTCCCAATATCCGATATCCAATCCAATCCTAATCCCAGTCCCTTTCCCAATCCTTATCACACAATGTTTCCGAGTCCAAAACCAGATTCAATTCAATCACAAACTTCCAAAACTTCTATTCCTTCCTAGTGATACGATATTCGCCCTTCACAAGTATCTAAGACTTGCAAAACTCGAATAACGTGAGGTGCTTCCCTGGGGAAACTTCGCTACTGTCTCTCAAACTACTCTGGCTATTTATACAAACAATGATATGACTATGACAATAAAGAAATGTGTAAAAGAGTCCGTTTATCCGTCCCGTTTCCCGTGTATCCGAGTAAAAGTACAAAATATAAGGCGTCCCATTGGTTGCAGAGGTCGGATTCGTCATTCCGGGTATATTCCGACCGGTTCTTGGCAATGTTGTGCATATGGAGACGTGATGGGCGCTTTAATCAGCAACCCCTGAGTGTTTCTTGAGTTGGGAAACTCTCGTTCCAGAGGTATCCCTTGGATCGGTATGACCGGACTGTGTAGCCCTGGTTTATAGCTTCCAAACGATACCCCACTTTGTTGAGACCATAAAATGAGACCGACGAGGATTAGAGTTGACTATCCCCATCGGTATCTGCTATGGTTCTGAGATCGTCGATCACAAGACCCGGCTGCTATTATCCCCTTGAACCCATGTCCGACATAGCCGCGTCTCGGAAACAAGCGGAACGGTAATCCCGCTGTCACATGCAATTATGCTTGACATGATTTCCCACTGATCCACGCTCTGATACACCCGATACGTCAGAAACCACTCAAACCGTTGTAAGAAACGGAAGAAACTGGCGATACAATTGATAGGTTGAGTTGGGCTACACCTTCTCCTACATGTTTCGGAGCGAGCACATGCCAGAGATGCTTCTGATTCCTCAGGAGCACCATCTCGTTACTCAGATGATAATGGCCTCTTATGGGAAGCCAGTTGATACTTCTGATACATGATATACAGGATATTGCACATAAGAAAACCGCAAAAACAGGCGATTTCAGTGGTGGTCCAATATCCAGCTTATCATCTCCCCTATTTTTGAAATCTTGACCGTCCCCGGTCAAGTGCCTTCCAACTTATGGGTGATCCAACTTGTGTTTAACAGTGATATCCCGTTTTGGGTTGCTGCCGTTTCCAGAAGATCTTCTGTGATGATGTCGAGAAGCCAGTTTTACTTGACCCTAATCATTCATCACGGCGATCAGGAATTAGATCTGCGATCATAAGACACTTATTTAGCGTTATGTCTTATGGGTCCCAGTATTCTCTATCCCATTTTTCAGAAACCACGCTGGTTCTCTTGTATTTTAGCGAGTCGCCAAGTATCTCAGTTGTTTCTCAGGTATTCTGAGTCAACTAGAGCTCGTCGCTTCTATTATGTAGTTGATCGGGGTCACTATTTATAGTGAGACTGATCAAACCGTCCCTGGTGATATTTATATGATATTTTCCATGGATTTCCGTTGCTGCGGTTCCTCAATTGAATTGCGGTTCCGCAGTGCGCCCGACTGGCACCAATCAGAAGCCATGAAAATTTCTCATATAAACCTGCGCCCTTAGACGCCTCCCTTTGTTTCTTTCCCCACCATGGCCCCCAAATCGATCTATAGCGAGCTCATCTACAAGAAGGCCCCGACTGGCACCGACCTCGACCTCAAGTCGACTCGTTTCTTCAAGTCGTTCTCCGCCAGTCGATTCAAACTAGCCGCTCTCGCCGTTCTCATGGTTCGCCATCCTGATTTCAAACCACCCACCGCCTCGATTGCGAAGAAGTGTCTTCAAACACTTCTTCCTGCGATGGTACGTCCCCTTTTTCACTCCAACCGCACTCATTGCTAACCCGCCTCGTCCCAGCGTTTCGCAATGAGCACTTTGGACCTCGAGAAACAGGTTCCCGGCGATATCTGCGTCTTTTTCCACAATATCTCGACGATGATTGACATCTTCCTCGCTGCTCATCCTGGAGAGGAGGAAGATCTCATCGCTGAGTACTACGGAGTCCCTTTTCCTCCTTGGACGGTACGTGTTTCTTTTGTTTTTAGAAGCACTGACCAACCGGTTTTCAGACTTATCCCGTTTTCCGCGCCGACGTGGAGCTCCCGGAGAGCCAAGGTCCCAGCGACGAAGACCTCGAACGTAGCATGGCTCTCAACACCTCTCCCTCTCGCAAACGCAAGGGTTTGAGCGGACCTGACTCCGACGCAAACGCGTCCGAATCCGACGAGAGCTCTTTTCTTGTTCGGAAGTGAGTTTCTATCGTTTCCTTGATTTCTGACTCCTAATTCTTTTTCAGATCGACCGCTCCGCCCGCTAAAAAGGCCAAGATCGGCGTGAAACCCGTGAAACTGGTAAGTTTCACTGGTTTCTCTCGTTTCTCCGGTTTAACATATTTTGCACTACTCCAGGAACCTTCCAAAACGGCTGGTCCGAGCAGCAGTGCCAGCGGCGTAATCAAGTCCGGACACTCCCTCCGTACCTCGAAGGGTAGCTCTCTTATCGACGCCAACGATGATGATGACTCCAAGTCGAAGGGCAAAAAGAAGACTAAGGTGCGTTTCCACTGTTTCTTCTATTTCTCCTTCTGATACTTGTCCCTCTTCAGGGCACAACTCCCGAAGAACGCGTCGCCAATGTCATCCCTGCCATCACTGAGAGGCTTGTCGAGATTATCTCCAACCCCAAGGCTGGTTTTGGTAAGTCTGGTCCTGTTTTCAGGCTCCAGGCATCTCAACCTGCTTCTAGCTTTTATCCAGGGTATCGGCACCTCGAACTTCCTCATCTCTATCACCATCCGACAGGGGAACTCGACGTACCAACCCAAGGCTAACCTTGGCGCCGGTCCTGGCTCGACTATTCCTCGTCTTGAGTATGAAGGATACAAGACTCTGCCCGTTTCCGAGGCGATTTTGGTATGTATCCCTTGTCTCTCCTGTTTCTCCGTGGTCTCACTAGACGTTTCAGCCGTCGTGGAAGTGCACCCCTTGCAGTGTTCTCAAGGAGGAGTGCGCTCCTCATGGTCTCGGTGTGCCCTGTGCGTGTTGTGTCCGCAAGAAGCTCAGCACCATCTGCGACCATGCCTTTGACGCTACCGACCTCGCGCTCGCCGTTGCCAATTTTCAGGAACCATCGGACTTGGTAAAACCCAGCGGTGCGTTCCCCGTTTCTCTTGTATCGCCTGTTTTACTAACGATAAAATTCGAAGCGGGTCCTCTCGACCTTCCGGAACTTCAGAAACTCGCGCAACGTGCCACGGACGCCTCCGAGTTGGCCGCGGACCTCCGATCTGACTTCTACAAGTCTCTGGATCGCTTCCTCCGCGCCGTTCACAAGTCCAACTCCACTCTTGGCACCGACGGCCTCGGTTCGCTCTATGCTTCCGACACTCCCAGCAGTGTTCGCGACGCCTTCAACGAGCTCATTAGTTGTTTTAACCACGCCATCGACCCAACCGCTTCTGACAGCGAGGAGGATGGTGAGGCGAGCGACGACGGCGACGAGGAGATGCCCGCTGCGCAGTCCGAGGGCGAGGTCGAGAACAAGAAGAAGACTGGAGACGAGATGGCCTCGTCGCCCGCGGCGGAGAAGAATGACTGGTAAGCTACTCATTTCTGCCGTTTCTTCTGTTTCTAACCTCCCTTTTGTACAGATATCACACATGTTTCTCGAGCTACGGCTCAAAAATTTTATACTGCAATATTCGTACGCGCCTTGTGTTTAACATTGCTAAAGATTTCTATACACGTAGTAGAAATTTCCGCAATTGTTAATGAATAGCTTTCTTGATGCTCTTTTAAGTGTGACTTAAGTAAACATCAAGTTTGAAACTGATGGTAAAGCCCTTGTATCGTTCGTTTCTTAAGTATCAAGGCTAATCAAGCCATAATTGGCTTAATAATCCTCTGAAATGCACAGCTGCCGTCACCAAATCAGGAATCCTGATCAGGACACCACAACCGCGTGTTTCGAAACAAATGATACGTAACATCATTCATCATCAATTTCATCCTTAATCGGGCTATATGTCCGCATCCTCCCAAATACTTATCTTGTAGACTGTATTCTGGGGCTCCTATTTTGCTTATAGGAGAATATGCATCATCCATATCATCCAACTTATTTCCTTTGTTTATGAGCAGTCCTTTGGAAGTGCCTGAATCCTAGTATTTCAAATCCCTTTTTGCCTAGATCACTCTCAATCAATGATCTGAGCGCGATCCATGCGTTGTTGCGTGATTTTCTGAGGCTTTCCTTGCTCATATGATTCAGATAACCGTTTTTCCGTGCTTTATTCAGCTGGAAATGCGGTATCCCGTGGTTCGTTGGTAAGGGAGATAGCGTTTCTTGGCGTTTTACTCGTTGCTCGGGTGTACTACCATCAAGAACTCGCAAAAACGTGAAAATTTCGCCATCGAATACCGGTTATACTGGTATCCCTCTCCCCTATTTTTGAAATCTTCGCCGTCCCCGGCGAAAATCCCAATTTGATCCCCGAAACAGCGTTTCTATAAAGATGGAGTTCTACGAGGATTATATTCCCCTCGTCGAACAATATCCTTACACATTTCGCTCTCCCCAAACTCGCATTATCCCTGTTTCTACCGTTTCGATGTCGACTTTCGTCCCTCCCGCTCGTCTTGAAGACCAATGGGAGGACCTCCTCGAGACTCAAGAGAATTTCATGTCCAGTAACCCCACCAAGCTCACCCGCAAGGCTGCGAGCCTTGTCAAGATCGCTACTGCTTGGGTTCGTCCGTTTCTCTGGTTTCGTGAATTTCTTTGACTCGAATCAGGCACCCTTCCTCGACGTCGAAGTCATGAAGGCTGGTATGGGCAAGGAACCTTATCCTACCATGCTGTTCGCCGCAGACAACAAGGCTCAGCAGTACATCGCTCTCATCGACAACGATCCTGACATGAAGGAGGAATATTCCCCCGACATTGTTGCTGCCTTTATGCATGGCGCGAAGAGTTTCCGCGGTTTCAAAGTCACCGGCTTCCCAGCAGCGCCCAAGACATCCGGTTCTTCTAAGCTCGTATGTTTTCTTTCACACATAGTGCCTCTTTTCAGAACTGAACACCCCGGCTATACTAGAAACCCAGCTCTTCGAAGCGCGCTCGCTCTCCCAGCATTGATATTTCCGATGTCGAGTCTGTTGCTGGTGTTTCTGCCGATAACGATGTTCACATGGAGGACGTTTCCAAGAAGGTGAGTCGTCTCCCCCAATTTTTGAAGCATACACCCATCGGTTCCAGCCCAAGATCGAAACTCTTCCTGACCCTCCGACCGATACCGACGAGGAAAACGAGAAGGACAACAAATCATCCAAGAAGAAACCGGTAAGTGCCCCTGTTTCCGACGTTTCTTTGGCCATAACAGCCCATGCAGGCTGTTACCCGATCCAAGACTGTCGCAAAGGCCGATTCTACCGCGAAGGCCGTCGTCCCATCTTCTAAGAAGACTAACGTTGCTGCTCAGAAGGTGCGAAACAGCCTAGTTTCACCACTTCCTCTTCTCACAATCGTTCAGTCCCCTCAGAAAACTGATGGTACGTCGTCTACTTGTTTCGTCTCCGCCCGTTCTGACCCTGAATCAAGATGGTCTCTCGTATGAGGACATTCTCAAGATTCTTGAGCAGTCGAACCGCCTCCTGGGCAACGCCAACAAGATTCCCCACACCAACGACGCCATCCAGCGCATGGATTCCGCGTTGCGCACCCATCTCAGCCAGATCGCCATTCGTATCTCCATCGAAACCGCCAAATACGACGCAGTCTTTGTCGACTACAACCGTATCCGTGATGTCATGAAGGAACGTGGTGTTTCTCCCAAGGATCACATCGTTTTCGAGTAGGTGAAACAATTTCTCCGAGTCCTAGCGTGCGATGAACTTAATACAGTCCAGGGAATACGTCGAAGACGACCAGTCCTCCCCTACCAAGCCTCCCACTGCACCCCGAGGCTTCTCTCGTGGTCGTGCTAGTTTTGGCCGGGGTGCTCGTGGCCGTGGCCGTTAAGTCCCTCTTCACCGTATAACTGTTTCGCCCGTATCTTGTGTTTCCCAAGTCTCGAAGACGTATGTAATACGCATCCGCTCCTTAAACTCTGTTTCATTATACCAACTACCCACATTCCTTGCGCATCTCCGCTATGAGACCCTCGTAGATACTTTTCCTGTATTTTAGGAAGAGTATATGACACAGTTGCTTGATTATAATCGCGTGACCTTCATTTCCGAAGTCGTTTCGACCGTCTCAGCTGTTTCTCTGTGCTTCCTTCGTCGAGGTCATCATCCGAGAGCTCTTTTTCAACTGGATCGTCTTCTGCATCCGACTCATTATCTTCTTCCCAGTCAGGGTTGATATTAATGCCATCGAATTGCAGGTCCTTTCCGTGATACTCGTCTTTCTCTTCTTTGCGAGCCACTAGCTTGTCTAAATCTTCCTTAGACATGTCGATCAATTCCTCGATCTTGTGTTTCAGGCGTATAGACTTGCGAGCAAAGTATGGAATTACTCGGAACGCTCCAACCTTTCCAGGATAGACTGCTCCGTTCAATTCACACACAATATAGGATCCCCCAGTCGTTCTACGAACTACAACCATCGGTCCCAAGTATTTCGGCTTCAGCTTTCGGTTCAGAGACTTTTCAACCCGCGTATTTCTGATAAGGACCATATCCCCAGGTTGGAAATCATAATCCTTGATCGTATTTGCATGGTCGATTTCGTATCGTTTTACTGCATCCAGTTTCTCCTGTTTCACCCGTTCCCGCATCTCCTCCACGTGATGCCGGTGTTTGGCAAGTGCTCTGGCTCTTAATCCTACAAGTTCCGCAGTTGATATTATTTCTCCTGGATAATCTACCAACCAAGTTGCTTCAACTATGTCGAGAGGCACTGTTGGGTGACTTCCAGTTACTGCGAAATACGGGGAACAGCCAAGACCACGGCGAGTCGTGATCCGATCTGCCCACACTATCAAAGGTAAGAACCAATACCACTTCCGAACATCCCCTCCAGTTGCCTTGTAAATCATCTGTCGCATGTGATGGTGTCCTGACTCTACTGGACCGTTGGCTTGTGAGTTGTACGGTGAGATACGTATTCCTACGATCCCATACTTGTGATTCAACCACTCAACTGCAGCCAAGAATGC